>MU182275.1:0-51962 GCA_016904865.1 Pissodes strobi | reverse complement strand
CATACAGATAAGTAATTGAAAAAAATTATGAACGGTTTCCAACGTACCCGTAACAAAATGATTTAAAGCACATTTCTTAAAAAATATTTTGCTGAAAACTGAAAAATAAGGTTATTTAATTTCTCTAAAAAAAATTGAATATTCAACTTTTTGGTCACCCTGTATAAAAAAACAACTTTTTCTCAACGACAATCATATTTTTTTAACAAGCAAACATTTTTATGATGAATTACTTTTTATCGAGAAATGCAATTTTTGGTCCATTTGTCCTCTTGTCTACCCGATCGCCGGACATACTATATATGACCACTATATTAATGTAAGGTAATGAACCAGTGGTGGTCAGTGTTAAGACTTTAATGAAATAAAAAATATATATTTACGAAATATTTTTATTTTTTCATCTTATTATATATACCAAAATAATCTTTAGGGTTTATGAAACCAAGTAAAAATAAAAAAATCACAAATCTGATCAAAGAGAAAAAATACGATATAAACCGAAATTGCATCCAAAAAATTAGTACCTGGCACATGAAAGATGCAAAAAATCAGTATTGGTCATTAAATAAACCAGTAGTAGTCACTAAAAAATAAAATGAACGAAAAATATTATAAATACTTATGTATCCATTAAGTAACCATCCATATCAATAGAACTTTCAAATTCATACCTTATCCTATCACCTACAGTGTTAATAGTCGTTGTATAAGGAGAGTAAGAATGTGATTTTGCCTTATAACGCTAATATCATATTCATTTAGTTTAAAAATTGTATTGATATTGCTGCAAGGGTTTAAAGGTTCTCTCCCCGGTTCTCTCTACTTTCTTTATTCTCAGTTTCTTGTACTAGATCTTCTGAATCAGATATATTGTCTCCACTACTCCCTGATTCAGCCCATTGCTCTTCTGTTTCAGAATCTGACCATTCTCTTGGACGTCTCTGTTTCTTTGTTATTTTTAAGGATAATGTGTTTTGCTTTTTCTGTACTTTCATTTGTTTCAGCTATTCCCTTTCCTGTTTCTTTTTTTTTCTGACCTCTAATCTCAGTTTTTTTGCTTTCTCTTTCTAAATTTTCTTTTCTGCCATTGATACTCCTGCCACTGCTGCGAAGAAGCAACAAAGATAATTTTCTCCCTTTTTCTTTTCTTGCCGTCTTTTTCCTTGCCTTCTGGCCAGTGCATTTTTTTTTAAATGGGGTTGGAATTGTTTGGCCATTAATAACAATTTTTTTTTACTTGTGCCATCTTCATGCTCTCGGATGCCAGTCGCTGTGTCACCGGAACGACACTGGTGCTGGATGGTGGCCTGATCATCAGTTGAGAGACAGAGATAATAAATTCATTGGGTGAGGCGTTCGATCTCCCGCTCGTAGCCAGCAGCTTGCACAGCATAGGTGCGGAGCTGGATTTGCTTTGTTCAATTTTGGTTTCGCAAGTCATTCACATCTGGTGTAATTTCATTGGGAATTTTAGAATTGGAGTAGATGCAAAGAAACTGTCTTTAGCTGAAATAGAATTAGGATGCCCTTCATGAGCCCTTGGAGACCACTGATTTCTAACTGTTTGTTCATTGTTCTTTTTTAGAATTGTTTGGGAACTTGTGCTTGCGATATTACTTATGTCTTACGTTTAAATTTTATGACGTCGATGTTTTAGGAGAGCTTGGGGTTTGCAAGGTTTCTTGGGTTACTTCTGCCTTTTCGACGACCTCAATGTTAGTTTCTGGCGCATCAGCAAAGCTGATATCACTTATTCTACGTCTGCGTTTTTTTGTCAACTAATTCATTGTGAATTATTTCGTCGTTTCTGTTTGTCTCATTCTGCATACATTATCTTTTGTTTGTTTATAAACTTCAAATAGTGCATAGTATTTTATGTCTCCTAGCCATTCTTTTTCAGTTTGGTTAAATGACTTAATCAGTTCTTTTTCGAGAATGTTATTTAAAACTTCCATGCTTTGTTTATACTTTTGTGTGTCTATCCTAATATCCTCAAGTGTCCTAGTCAATGGTTGCTCAGCATCTTTAGGAAACTGGATAGCCTCATAATTCCAAGAAACCAGTGCGCATCGTCGAAACCCATTTTTGATATCAGTAATTCTTTCTTGTAACACTTCTTGTAATAGTGGATAAAAGTCTTTTTTTCGCAGAAATGGATAGTCAAAATTTTTTTTTGGTTCGCCATTGATGCACCTGCTTCCAGCCTTCCTTTAGCGTCCTGAATTAGTTGTTGTTGCATTCGGATATAGTGCTACCAGAATAATACCATTTTCGCTACAAAATCTGCTGGTGTGTAGGTTCAGATAGAAAACAGGCCCATCAATGAACAAAATTACGGAACGTGTGTTAGTTTCTTGAATAAGGAATGGATCCAGCCTGATTCAGATTTACCTATGCCCCAATTATCAGGAACACTGTTTGCAATATTACGTGGCACGCGATCATACTTAAATATTGCCATTGGAGGAGCTAATTTTCCTGCTTCATTAGCCGTAGCCAGGTCTTCCTTTTATCTGAGTTTATTTGTTGATAAACACTTTTTTGACCCCTTCCAGGGATTTAGGAAAAAAAGCGGATTCATCCCCATTAAATACCTTTTTGGGATCTTACAGAATACTAAGGAGCACATCTGTTTCTAATTGAAGATTGACTTCTTGAAACCAATTTCGAATAGCCATTTTGGTGACAGTCAAATTTTGAGCTGTTCTTATTGATATCCCTGGATGACGGTTTCTGAATCGTTGAAGCCAACCTAGTGTTGGTCGGTCGTCACTGAATGGATGTTTTCTTTTTAATTCGCGAATCAGCTGCTGAACACTATCTAACAACTCTTCTTTTGTTATAGGAAAACCCATACGGCTCATCTTTAGAATCCATGTAACCAAAATACTTTATTCATTCTTATTTAGTACTGTATCAGGACCCATTTTCTGAACTATTGGAGATTTTTCTTGGGCTTTATTGGACAGCGTCATTCTGGGGACTTCATGATTATTTGCTGCTGTAGCTATTGGAACACCTCTGGACACCTCTTCTAAAGCCATCTCCATCTGTCTTTCTGTATCAGTGAATACCTTCTTTTTTGCAGGCATCTTGTTTTTGATTTGTTAATAGTTACTCGGGTTACTATAAATGAAAAAATATGTTGAGTATTTTATACTTACATATCCCATAGGAATTTAATTAGGCACACTCAGAGAAACAGTAAATTAAAGTATTATTTGCACACAAAAATCATTATAGGTATCCATGACAACTATAGATTATTCCCTTTTTGTATCAAATCAATTCCAGTCACCAAGTGACGACTAATGATTATTCATCAAAAAAAAAAAATCAGCATTATATGTTTTAAGGAAAAACTAACCCTACACTACCGAAAGTCACGTAATCAAGGAGCTATTACTGCATACAGTTACCACACACAACGTTTTTGACATTTTCCTTTTTCACTTGGGAAAAACGGAAACTTACACCACTACAACAACTCGGCATCAATGATAAATTCGTCATAAGTAATTAGACAATATTCGGAAATAATTGCACAAGTGCATCAAAATTACCGATAATTTTGAATGGCAGCGTGTTGTCTAAAAACTGCATGAGTTCATTTTCATATTTTGAAAATATAGAAATGACCGAATGCAGTTTTTCTAAGACAACACGCTCGAATGCAAAATTATCTGGTTATTTTGATGCACGAGTGTAACTCGGGGGAATATTTCCCGAATAAGGACATGGTTTAAAAAATACATTTTTATTCTTTTTTTAATACAAAAACGTACATGTAACCGTGAAGGTGCGTACGGACCTGACGCGACGCGCGCGCGACAATCCAAAATTCGTAGGTGTGGACGGGGAGCGCGCGCGGCGCTAGCGCCGCCTGCCCGGGGCGCGTCAGTACCCGTCTGCTGTCGGTTTTTCGACGGCAGTTCAAAGAAATAGCGAGGCGAAGTGTGGACGGGTACTAGTGGGCGCGTAGCAATCGCGCGAGAAATCAGTGAATAAGTGCAATTAGAACTTATACGTGGCGCGCGCGTCTCTCTACATGGCTCACAGCAGGCGCGCGAGAAAACCGTGGTCGTCGCGTACGCATAGCAAACGCGGGGCAGGCGCGTCGCGTGTTAATTTATATGTTTTTTTTTCTCAGCTTCGTCTTTGTAACTATGTTATTTTTTATGACTAAATTATTTATCCATATATTTATTAACAGCATCCTCATGTAAATTATTAAATACACTTGATGCACTCAGGCATAGGTCAGGAAAACACAGAAGTATTAACCATGCCGCATACTACGCAATGGATAACAGATTTCTGACCGATTACTTGACCTTATTAATGAACAGAAAATTGAATATTAACGTCTAATCACTAAAAACATAGTTAGCGGTTAGATCAGAAAAATCCTCTTTGGTAGATGTGAACGAGTTATTATGAATTGCTTGTACCCATTGTTCACGACCATATGAACCTTAGACCACCTTGTTGGTCTATATGTGGACTGTATGTTTTTTCTCGGGAAAATCCGTTTCCCTTTTCCTTAGATGCAAATGAAACACTTTTCACTTTGTAGCTTAAACTAAGACTTTTATTTACTAAATTTACTATTACTGGATTTTACAGGTAGAATCATAATCAATTCGATAACCGTTTAAATAATGTATGCATTAGTGCAAAACGGCTGGCAATTAAAAAGTTAAACCTAATCCTAACTGAGCGACACTTTCAAACATATTAGGTCGACTGACTTTTTGACCTCTGTTGTCGTCAGGTGCACTCAAAGAGTGAAGATGCGGGAGGGCGGGCGCGGTTTCAAGTCACACTTGCCGGTTCTAATACCCTGTTAGAAGTGGTATTATAGGGAGCGCCAAACAGAAATCGCTTTAATTGATTCAGTTGCAATTATTAATTAATAGTTATTTTTAAAATTTTATCTTTTGGAAACCGAAAAAAAAAATCAGAAAATTACCACATTTTTGTTATAATTGCCGCGGCACTTGGGTACACAGCACTTTGAGGCAACATAATAAATATGAGATATTTAAACTCTTACATTTAGGTGTAACTTTCGCAACGATTACTTAAAAAAACAACTTCAAGTTAAAAAAAAGAGCATGGACGAATCACATTGGTTTGTGGCGTGCACGATTGTAAAGCTTCCGGGAGATTAAAACAAGTGCACACCACAAACAAAGCACTTTTCATAAACAATTTAGTAACTTCGAAGATTAGTTTGAGCTTAAACATTATCACTATTGTCTTCTTAATTATGCAGAATAATTTTAAAAAATCGACACACCATGATTCAGTTGATGGCCGCATGGCGGTCGTCAGCTGAAATTGTTAGCCTTCGATTGTGACGTCGCGTCACGTCAAGTTGCCTGTGTTACTGGTCTGTATTTCACGATGGTCACATACAAACTAAATAACAGAGGCGGAATTTGCTTTTGGTACTTTTGACTTCTAAAGCAGAAACAAAACTTTAGAAAAAAAAAGAGTGGCGTTTAATGTATTTCTATATAAAAATATCTATTGTCGGCTCTACACGCCACTGATCAGACAGGTGATATGTATTGTAAAATAAGTCTTCTTAGCTTCTATCAAGCATTTCGAAGATATTTTAGAAAAACTGAATTTTAAGATATTTGTAACCCTATATTTCATAAACGAAAGAGTTTAAGACATAAGTGTATATGAAGTGTTCGACTTATTGTATTTGCAAAGCAATCTGGTGTCTAAATTTGGCCATTTTTGAAATACCATGTATAATGCTCCAACGTAGCTACATTACATGCAGCTACATTAAATGCAGTTCCATGTATTTTGTCATATTTCCTAATTTTGAACAAAATTCTTGCCCTAACAATAATATTCTAAATATTAACACATTTTCACATTTGGTTTGACCATAGAATGTCGGCAGCTTAACCCATTAGTGCCCACATTATTTCTTTCCTATTTTTTTGGTGTAATTTTAGTATTTTTTGTTTAAATTATTGTTAGAATTTATAAAGTATTTTTGCAACTATATTTTTAGATTCTTCAGGATAAGGTGTTACATATATGTAACGCTAGGAACTACTGGGAGCAAGTATATTCAAAAACAAAGTGTTTTATTGAAAATCATACAGAAAAAAAATAAAAATTAGGTATTTAACATTTTGGTTAAATATTTTGTGTGTGATAGGAAACAAAACAATCAGTGCACATTTTCTACATTGGGTGCGTGTTGAACACTTACAAAATCTTCCTACCCAACGCCTTCTTTTGTCGATTGGAATTCTTTCAACAAGATCCTGCTATATCTAATTCCATCGATCACTCTTTGTACATTAGAAAATGACGACGGAGTTCAGCCAGTGCCTTTGGGAGTTAACTCATTTTTTTTTTTTTAATAGACTTGCACAAATCGCGTCTAAAATCCATTTGGCTGATTTGAGAATTGTTGGATTTTCGATATAAACACCATGCATTATTGATTAAAATATCAACATCCAATATCAATTCTTACAGAGAGGAAAAACTTAAAAGGAGAAATGGAGATAGCCTGTCAATCGATTTTCTTTGCGCATGTCGAAGCGCAAAAGATATAATTGTCAAAATCAAAACACCATCGGCTGATTTCAGGTGATCAAATGTCATTGTCATTAGCTGAAATGTTTTTCTCCCAATACTTCAGTGGCGTAGCCAAAGTTAGTCCTTGGGGGGGATCAGTGGCTGCTCGTGGGTTTAAAAACCTGGAAAGCAAGCTCGTCGCAGGTGCCGCAGGAGGCTAAAAATTTTGGGGGTGCCACGCCCAATTTTTACCCAAAAGTCGTTAAAAAACAAGGATTCGGCGCCCTCTTGAATGGCAATTGTTGCGAACTTAAAGAAATGAATAAGTAGGTACTTACCGATTCCAGAAGAGCAAATCATTAAGACAGTTTATTGTAACTACAAATCAATAAAATTGTAAAAAAAGTTCATTAGAAGTTCAAAAACGTTCAAAAAAAATATAAAAGTTTGATGGCAAAAATGGTTATTGTACATATTCTTGTCGGTGGTTAGCACTTCCACCTTGCCGTTTCCTAGTTTTTAAAGTAAAATTTCATTCGCCTGTTTTTGTCCAAAATACATTTTTCAATAACTTTTTCATTAAAATCTAGAATTCGTTTGACCATGCATAACACTCAATATTTATCATAGCTAAAGCATTTAGTCTATCATTACCCATTGAATTTCTTAAATATATTTTAATGAACTTCAAAGTTGAAAAGCTCCTTTCGTCTTCCACTGTGGCCATCGGCCCATCGATATAGTCACAAGTATTCTCAATGCTATGGTGATTTATTTAAAAGCTGTGTCCAGTCCCGGATTTAAAATAAAATATAATGTCTTTGAACAACCTTTAATATCTTCATTTTGACATCAGGGATCAGGTGATTCCAGTTATATTAATCAATCCAGTTACTGTGAAAACGACCGCGCATGCAGCATTTTTATTCTGGATCATTATATTTGATTAAGCTATAAAAGTTAAACAAAATAACGTGCATTGTTCTCGTCTTTTAAAATGTTAATATTCATTATCCATGGGGGGGTGGGGCTATATCCCCTCCCCCCCGTGGCTACGCCACTGCAATACTTAGTGGTATTGTTGTCAACGGAGCAGAGTCAAGGTCACCAACATAAAAGGTTCCGACGCTTATTGTCTCCTTTTAGTTGTTTTTCTCTCTGTTTCTTATTCCTTATTTGAATCCTGTATTGTCCAACGTATTGGTCCATTCGATCCGTACCACCCATTTTTTTCTTGTACTCAGCAAGTAAAGCTGGTCGGCTAACTTGTATGTATGTATGAGTACAATGTGTTTTTTCTTCTTTTGCGAGTAACGTCTGACATTTGTCACCGGATTATTTGGTAGCAATGCAAAAACTACAAAGTTATCAACCCACTTAGCTACTAGAACATCATCCATCCGTCTTACTAATAGTGTGTTCGAAATAACCTCAGTTTTTTATCCGATAACTGACAGCTCCTGGGTAAACTGTTTTCTCTAATGGTCCCCGTACATCCATATCCTTTCAAACTTAAATAGGCAATAAACTAAAAGTAAACAAATTGTCGAAGTAGGAGAAAGGCAAGGATTTCAGGTTATTGAGTAGTTCTATCATTTTTACTAATGGTGTTGGCGCCTTTCCGAAGTTTCTTTCAATGTCAGGAGTTACAGATTTTCCTCAGTAGCCCATTATCCTTTACATCCAAATCGTATGGGTTTGGGTCTCAGAAACTGCTTACAGCTCTGTTTACCGTAATACTTGACCCTACTGTCGTCGAAAACCAAGTCTTTTTGAGGAACAAAATATTGTCTGCACATCATCTTTTTTATTTTGTTTACGAACGGTCTTATTTTCCAGAGCGTATCACCTTGATCCCTATTTTCGTTGGTAGCTAAGTGCAGAAACCTCAAAATTGGCTCGAATCTTGCGTTTCATTGAATTATATACCAGTTCGTTTCTGGTGTCAAGACTGTTCCCGGTTAGTGGGTTAGAATCAATATGGCAATAAAAAAAATAATTTCCTCTGGCGACACTCCTGGATCGGGTTGGTTTTTGAAAAGAACATACTTATTTGTTTCTTCTACCGGATATAGTATTATGTCTTCATGTAGGAACAATAGATTTGTTTTGAAACGATGAATAATCTGCTTCAGGAAATGGGTTTTCGTTATGGGTCAAATCTCCTGAAATACAATCCCAGGGGTTAGAAACTTTTGGGTATACTGTGGGAGCTGGTAATATATTTACATTATTGATCGGAGAAACACCATCTTCGAACAACTCTTGATCAGATTCTTGTGATTGTGTCTCTCTCATCCGTGGAAATATCCTCTTCCAGTGTAATTCCTCTAGAGTTTCGTACCTTTGGATCAGCCAGTAACTGACGCCTGCTCAAATGATCAACATTTCCGCCCTGGTCCTCGTCTCCAGAATCCTCATCCGTAAGAGTAGCTGGGTTAAATCTCCTGAAATTCAATCCCGGGGTCAGAAGTTTTTGGATATACTGCGTGAGCTGGTGATATATTTACATTATTGATCGGAGAAACACCATTTTCGAACAACTCTTGATCAGATTCTTGCGATTGTGTCTCTCTCATCCATAGAAATATCCGCTTCCAGTGTGTAATTCCCTTAGTGGTTCGTACTTCTGCATCAGCCAGTAACTGACGCCTCCTCAAATGATCCACATTTCCGCCCCGGTCCTCGTCTCCAGAATCCTCATCCGTAAGAGTAGCTGGGTCAAATCTCCTGAAATCCAATCCCGGGGTCAGAAGTTTTGGATCTACTGTGTGAGCTGGTGATATATTTACATTATTGATTGGAGAAACACGCATCTTCGAACAACTCTTGATCAGATTCTTGCGATTGTGTCTCATCCATGGAAATATCCTCTTCTCTCATTCATAGAAATATCCCCTAGAGGTTCGTACTTCTGTATCAGCCAGTAACTGACGCCTGCTCAAGTGATCGACATTTCCGCCCTGGTCCTCGTCTCCGGAATCCTCATCCGTAAGAGTAGCTGGATCTGGTGGTGCTATATAAACGGATTCTATGCACCCATTTATTTCATCAACCGAAAGCTATGTCAGTTGCTTCTTGAACAGTAAGCCCCTTCTCAAGGATGGCAAAATAACATAACCTTTCTTTAAATATCATTTTTACAACACCCTGCATATCAATACTTTGAAATAAAGGTGTTTTAAATGATCTGCAATGAAAATAAAACATGTATACCGAAATTAAAAAAAAAATTAACGCGAAAAAATGCTTACATTACAGCCTAGCGTTACATATATGTAACGCTCAAATGCCTAACTTAAAAACTCTTATAAATACAAATGTAAAGCCAACTAGTCTGATCTCCAATGCTCTCTGACACGAACTGACATGTTATCCGATGGAAATGTGTGCTTTGGGCGACAAAACAGCTCATTACTTTATTGTTACATGAAAGTAGCGCTAGGCACTAGTGGGTTAACTTGAAGCGAAGGCTTCGGAAAAATGTCTTCCGTTTACATCGGCAGTGAACTCTCTAAATCAGGTTATAAAACGATAAGATTCAACTAAAATTAGAAAAAATATTCGAGATGATGCGAATTGGGTTCCAACTTTCTCGTAAACCAAACTCAATCTTTGGCAGCAAAGCTTAGTATATTACGACATAAACGTCTCCTAGGACAATTAGTTTTATTCTCAGAAATTAATCTATGTTTGCAGCCATGTCCTGTATACTCGTTATGGTTTAAACATCAGTTTTTTATAAGACATTTTACAACATATACCCAGTGCAGTCAGTTTTAGTAGTACCTCTGAGCATTTGGAATCTCGAAGCTTTAAGTATTTTATTGCTTTAGCTTTTAAGATGGATGCAACTAATTATATGGGGCATGTTTGTTTCTTTTCTATGGTTATTGTAATCATAAAGAAGTCATTTTTAACTCTATATAGTTGAATTCAGGTCATATAAACGTGATAATAACCAAGACGAAAAGAACAACTGATAATCTAGATTTTCTAATTCAATTCAATTTATTTAGTAATTGTCCTCACGACATTACATCCGTCAGAAACACACTAGGTTAGGACGTCGTCTAACTACACTATCACAGACACCTGTTGGTTGCAGAAAATTATCTATTTATTTATTTATTAAACAATCATGCACACAAATTTACAAATTTTTCAGTCGTCACAATAATAATTCTGGTGGACAACGTCCAGAAACAATTCAAAAGTCAGCTTAAACTAAGTTAAAATAGATTAAATTTTAAAATTTTACACAGGTTTTTAAGTACGTATATTCCAGCCGTAATTTTCTTGGAGATATGATTTACGTGGCACTCGAAAGTGAGTTTGGGGTCAAGCATGACTTCGAGAAACTTTATCTGAGTAGTATTATTGATTCCCTCATCTCGTCCTAAGGTAAAAGTTATATTTTCGGTTTTGGATTGATTGAGAGAAAGCCTGTTGTCAATAAACCAGTCACCTACACTCTCAGCACAGCCACTAACCTCCTCACACAAAACGCTGAAGTCGCTATTAGCCACTAAGAAACTCGCGTCATCTGCATACAATGTCACCTCACTGTGTTGGAGCGCAGAATTTATATCATTTGTTATGAAGAGCAGAGTATAGAGCCTATGGGACCCCATGTCTAATCACCCTACTGTCCGAGCTCACTCCATCAACACTTGTTATTTGTCGCCTATCTGTGAGATAGCTCTGTATGAGACCTCAAGCACACCGGGCAACACCATAATCCCTCAGTTTGGCCAGAAGGATTTCATGCGAGACACAGTCGAAGGCCTTGGAGAGGTCGCAAAAGGTGGCTCCCACAAATTTGTCCTCCTCAAAGCCCCCGACTATGGTCTCGCAAAGTTTATTAACTACCATCATTTCCCTTTCGAAAACCTAATTGGTCTGCAAACAGAAGATTGTTCGTTTCAAAGTATTCACATAATTGGTTTTTAAGAAGCAACTCAAAAAATGTTTGATATTACATTACATTACACAATAAGTGAAATTGGTCAATAGTTATTCAAAGAGGAGCGATCACCACTTTTAAAGATTGGTGCGGTTTTACTAATTTTGAAAGCATGAGGATATGTGCAATCATTAATGCAGGCATTAAACAACTTCGTAAGAGAAGCGATCAAAACATCCTTCAGGCATTTAACAATATTAAGGTCATACATATCTTGACTATGTTTATTCTTCAAAAATAAGGTTAGGATCCACAGTACTGGCATTATTTAAGTAAGTATCAAAGGCAACGCCTGCCCGCGCCAGAGAAGCAACCAACTTGTCAGCAAAGAAGTCATTAAACTCATTTGATTCAATATCTGGGACAACTGATTTAGATCTATTTTTGCTAGCATTGATGACATTCCAAGATGCTGTAGCAATGTTATCTGCATTTATAATGTAATTTGATGTTTCGGACTTCTTGGCAATTGCCTTCCTATAGACTTCCCTCGATGCCCTCAGTTCACTACGCTTCAGCAGCACATATCATTCAGTACCCTAATATCACCCCTCATCACCCGAAGCTGTGGGGTCAACCACTGTACTCCACCTGCTAAGGATTTCCTCAAGCGCCTCTGAACCTCAGGGAATGCAACACCCCTCAAAGCTAAAAACTTAACGAGAAACTGATTACACTTATCATCTACAGAAATATCACAATTTAAGAATACCCAGCTTTTATTTTCAAGCATATTGTAAAAGAGTAATTTGCCTCTATTGGTTATGGGACGGCAGATAATATTTGTTTTTTGTTTGTGTGGTCTGTTCAGTAAAAAGTTGACCCTCCAAAGAAACTCTATAGCAGAGTGATCCGACAACGCAGGGTCAAAAACATTTGATTCAAAATTATCCAGGTACTCAAAATTTAGGAACAAATTATCAATACAGTGATCTAACCTAGTGTTACTAAAAATTTGCCGCTTAAAATCGTAAGATTCTACACAACATCTAAAAAACAATTTTTTTATATATATTACCTTTCAAAGTGTATGTTAAAATCAATATTTTTTCAAGCTAAGTATATAATTTAGGAAAACATTTATGACATCTAGAAACACATTAAAACTTCCATTTGGTGGACGATAGACTATAATAATAACTACATCTAGTTTTAAAATTTCGAGAGCACAAATTTTACAATGTCTTTTAACTGAACAGCTCATGATGTCGAGTGGTTTCGTTTCCCAATTTTCGTCAAAGAGAATTACAGCTCCCCCTTGTTTATTTGATGCTCTGCAGAAATACACCCCCCATCTTGAAGCCCTCTACTTTTAAGAGCTTTATTTCATCTTCCAACATGCAATGTTCAGGAAAACAGAGAATGTTGTACCTGTTTTTACGGGCCTTCAGAAAAGCCTCTATTTCCCCAACTTTATTTCGAACTGACCATGTATTTATATAAAAAAGGCAAAAATTTGCTTCCAGTTTGTCGGTGTGTGGACTAAGGGCATTTGTGTTCTCGTGTTTAGCAGTTTGTACAGAGTTGGTGTTGTTTTCTATTAAAAAAAAAACTACCCGCATTCTGTAGAAAGTATTTATGCTTTGCAAATATGAACCGTTTTATACCTACTTGGAGAGGCCAGAAGTTCTGATCATACAATTCGTCTTTACGGTTGAGAGGCGCAGTTAAAACAAAACATTTCAGCTTGTTTGCATCGCTGAGGATACAATTGACCATTATGTTTTCATTTTCAAAACCTGGCTTTCCATTCACATAGTTTATTATCATTTCTTCTGTGGTTTGCCTCTTAATTCGATTAAATTAAATCCAGACCTTTCTATCACCGCCTGCAAAACCACTGTTTTCATTTTCCGGTGAAATTTTTGCATTTCCCAGACGCTTTTTCTTTGTATTGTCTTCTCCTTCGTTCCCGCTGAAATTGGAAGTCATCATCATTATGGTTTAGTTGAGGTTATGGTTGCCGTCAGATTCTTCTTTGTCTTTTAGTAGTTGACTCGATTGCGATGTTGCTACTTGAATCGGAGGAGCATCCGTTTTGCCCAGCATATGTTCCACTAGCAACATCATTGTGGCCTCAGTTTACAGGTGAAACGTCTAACTTCAACCAAATATAGAATTTGCTGTTGAACAGAGTACAATGGGAAGCTTGATGGCAAAGTGAGAAACCTCCAAATTCATCAACAATTTGTTTTTGATCTTTGGCTGATTTGAATTTTCAGATTGTAGAGGAAGTGCGGACAAATAGAGCACCGTAATTTTATAGACTGATAGTAAAGAAATTATTGGAAGGGACGATTTTATGTTTTCACAAAAAAATATCAAAAATATTACGGTTCGTAATTATGAAACTTAAGACGAAGATTTAAAAATGCGAAAGTTCTTTAACGCAATTAACACAAACGTTGTAATTTTCGACTTTGCTGGAGTTATCCGGGCAAAACGAATATTACATGCAGCTATATAGCACTTGTAACTTCCTTGACCCTCGTGGAACCATTTTTACACACTGAATCCAGTTTTCCGTGAGCCTCCTTTAAACTTCAACATATAATTCGCTACATACAATATTGTTTTGCTGCCATTTTTGTCCTGTTATTACAAATATTTTTCTTTTGCAGCTTTTAGCTTGATTGACTTTTGTCCTGTTTTCGTTCTATTCTGGTGGAAGTACTAGTTAACACTTTTGCCCTGCTCAACTTGCGTTTCTTGGCAATTTTTAGGATTAACAACAGGAAGTGGTCTCATAATCTTCAAAGTGAAATATGTAAATTTTGGGATCCATTTATTTTCCAAATCTTGTGTATTAGTGGAACAAGCGGGTAACACATCCTCGTCATTGAAACTCAGGGGCTGATTTCACAGGTGTTACGTGTGATCAATTAAAGGTCGAACATGGGAGCTGTTGTTATTTGATGGTCCAGAAACGAACTGATCTTCATTTCGGAACCTTATATTGGACGGATCAGGAACCGCTTCCGAAATGCTTAAAGATGCCTGCCTTTATTTGATGGTTCTGGCAAAATGTCCTCCATTAGTGGCAGATTTACTTCTTGGGGCGTTGTATCAAGCTCCTCATCAGATGATGACCAACAATTAAAGGTCGAACGTGGAAGCGGTTATTATTTGATGGTCCAGAAACGACTTGATCGTCATTTCCGAACCTTGTATTTGACGGATCAGGAACAGCTTCCGAAATGCTTAAAGATGCCTTTATTTGATGGTTCTGGCACACTTTCCTCTATTAGTGGCAGAATTACTTCTTGGGGCGTTGTATTTATTCTGAGACGTGGTGTCGTTTTGTCGTCATGGTCAGTAACATTAGATGGCGCAAAGTCTCATCACCAAATCAATTTGGATTAATAGCTCCTCATCATGTGATGACCAACTATCTATCTATTAAAGGTCGAACATGGAAGCGATTATTATTTGATGGTCCAGAAACGCCTTGATCTTCATTTCGGAACCTTGTATTTGACGGATCAGGAGCAGCTTCCGAAATGCTTAAAGATGCCTTTATTTGATGGTTCAGTCACAATTTCCTTCATTAGCGGCAGATTTACTTCTTGGGGCGTTGTATTTATTGTAAGACGTGGTGTCGTGTTGTACTCATTGTCAGTAACATTAGATGGCGCAGTCTCATCACCAAATCAATTTGGATTAATAGCTCCTCATCAGATGATGACTAACTATCTATTAAAGGTCGAACATGGAAGCGATTATTATTTGATGGTCCAGAAACGCCTTGATCTTCTTTTCGGAATCTTGTATTGGACGGATTAGGAATATTAGGATCATCTTCCTAAATTCTTAAAGATGACATTATTTGATGGTTCTGGCACAATTTCCTCTATTAGTGGCAGATTTACTTCTTGGGGCGTTGTATTTATTGTGAGACGTGGTGTCGTGTTGTGCTCATTGTCAGTAACAGTAAATGGCGCAAAGTCCTCATCACCAAATAAATTTTAATTGAAAGTCAGCCACCATCAGTGTTACTTGTCAGTGCAAAAAGACCAACATAGCCAGAAAGGAAACAAACAGCAATTGACAAAGATCACATTCAAATGTCACAAAACTACATTTTTTTGGAAAGGGTTCACATAATTTTATTTAAAAAAAAAATAAAATTTGAATGTGATCTTTGATAATTGATGCTTGCTCTCTTGTTGGTCGTTTTGCACTGACAAGTAACACTGATGATGGTTGACGCCGAAAGCGCTATGTTATGCTTTTCTAAGAAGCCCTTTTTTCGTTTAAAAATTTTTGCATGAATTACAAAAGTTTTTCATTTAGTATGTTTCGTCCATGCACACAGCCTTTACTCTACATTAATATGCCTCTCAAAATCATTTCGCTGAATCATCCTGATTAATAGTACGCCCTGGATGTACGAACGTATTAGTTCCTTTCTTGAAGTATTTTTTTAATGGGTCATAGACAAAGACGTCTAATGGTTATATTTTGTGTGTACTATGAGGAGGAAGTGAGATAAAAGTAATATGGTGTTCTGAAGCGTATTTTAGAGCTGGATGGGAGTTATGGTTACCCATCACGAGCTAAACTTGTGTAGTTTCAGTCGGTCTCACACAATTTAAGCCAGTGAAATTGAGGGTGCAAGTAGCATTTGCTCCAGGGGCGATCCATCTAGTAAGCGTTGCTGCCTGCATCCCTTTTCGAGCAAAAATCATTGAAGGTGGTAAGGAAGAACTCGCAGCATATTATCCTTGTCAACTTGCCGTTTCTACTGGATATAATCCCTAATTGCCTCTTTCCGCTGGTCGGGAGCACCTTCGGTGGTTTGTTAGTTGTCGTCATTATCCCTGTCTCACCCATATTATACAATGTATGAAGACCAATATCATGTTTTTGTAACTCTGCTTCTAATAAGGTAAAAAACTCAAGTCACAAGTTGAGTTCGTTTAAACTCTCTGACACGTGCTATGTCTGGATTTCGAGTCTGAAACGCCATAAGCCACACATAGTCAGCGGACTGATTTTTTTTCCAGGAAGGTGAAAATGGGATATTATTTTTCTTTACACATTCATAAGCCAAACACTTAAAATCTTGCCTGCTTAATGCATAGAAAATGCTGTCCATTCGTGTACAGTAAACATAAAGATCAGTTTCATCTGCTTGATAAACATGAATCTAAATATTCCAAACTTTTTAAAATGGGGATCTGATTTCACATGTCTGTTACGTGTGGGACGGGGTATAGAAGATTTTGCTGCAATATTTTTAATTGCTTCTCCAGTTTTGATGCCTCATTGCTTCTGCCCTCCAGGAAGTTTGATTCGTCTTTCCCTTGTCAATTTGCCTTTTGTGTATTTATATACCATATCTGAAAGACAAAGAAATTAGAGGAGGTTTAAATTATATTTAAATAATAACCCCTCCAGACCTGTTTTTTTTCAATGTTACAACAATTTTATGTGCCAACATGACCAACCAGTACCACTTTTGACATGTTCATATGAATGGACAAATAGTCTCAAGTAGAGTAAAATGGCAATGGGCAAAGTGTTGATTAGCCAAAATTCATAAATATAACATTTTTAACTTATTAAATAGTTCTGTGAAAAGATAAACATTACACTTATCGCAAAACACATGCGTTTTTCCTTTGCACTTTCTTGTATCCTTGATGCCTCTTTGTTATCATCAAACTTGGGCAATGTGATCCACTCTATCACCCTGTATTTCTGAAAGAGGACACCTTTCTACACGTCTTCGAACGGCAATAGGAAAGCCCAAAAAAAAATAATGTGGTTAAGATGAAGATCTACCTCTTTTATTAGGAACGACATTCTTTCCTTTTGTGATGAGACTTTCGGCCACTCTCATTCTAATTTCAAGTAAATCAATTATAATTTTACTAGGAATACCAAGCACCTGGAAATCTTTTTTATATTCGAGCGATTTACTAAACAACACCACCTATACTATAGTTACACTGACGTACTATTTTTGGCCTGTTTATTCAATGTATTTTGAGTGTTGTTTGTCAACATTTTACTTTGTCTTCCTCTCCTTTCCCTACAATAGTTATTTGTTTTTAGAACGTAAAGTAACTGATTGCCGCGTGAGAAAGAATGTTACCGCGCGACGCGTAATGGAGCGCGGTAATCTAGAAAAATTATCTAACCACTTAACAATAGTAGACGTTTCCCGGACCACATCAAATTGATTCGAGTTGTGCGCGCATCACGTTGTTGACAAACACCATATCTTTATGGTCCAGGGAATTGCTTTCAAGTGGTCTCGTAGCTCAGTGGTAGGATGCCTAGTTTCGGATACGGCAACCCGGGTTCGATTCCTGTCGATGTTGTGACGAAGTGAAAAATACAAATCTAAACTCATGTATTCAACAAGGTGATGCGCGCGCAACTCCGAATCACTTTGATGTGGTCCGGGGAACGTCCACCAATGGAGGTCGGTGGGAACGTCTTGTTTCACAACGAACCCGTCATTGCTGATGATTTATTCAGAAAAACCTTTACCCTTCTTTTCATTTCTAAATCACTCATGGTGAAAATCTATTGATTCTTATGGTTTCAGCTGCATGTTTATTTCAACGCGTCAAAGGTGATTAGGAAGAGAAGAAATTGTCAAAATACAGCTTGTGCCCGATTTCACTCAGTCTCTCGGCCAGGGGTACACTACACTAGCCCCTTGTCCATATTTCTCCAAACTGTCTTTATTTAGTCTGGTAGTTCCACCTTGATAGGATACAAAATCATAAGCCCCCCGTGACCAGTCCCTCTGAAGAGTTTGAAAAGTTCCCTTTTTCAACTCCACTGTTTTTTTCCTGTTGTGGCACTTCTGACTCCTCTTCTTCTATGTGGTCATCCGGTGCACGCTTTTCAGTTGAGTTTTGCTTATTTTCATCTGCTTTTGATGAAACCAGCCCCCACCCTCCCTCAGTTCAAAAGGTAGACCCACTTCCTGGAGGTCGTTTTCTTCACTGTCGCTTTCCTAAATTTCTCCAATGTCTGAGAGGTCTCATTTTTCAATTATCTCCACTAGTTCATGTACATCTGTTGGATTATTCAAATTGTATGACTTTTGCATATTACTAATTATGTTTGTAATGTTAAAGATGAATTTCCAAGTACCTGCAATCAATAATTAAATTTTAGGGAGCAGCCAAACAACTGCTGGTACCATTTGTCCATATATGTGCACAGCACTCGAGACCGTTTGTCCACTCCACATTTTATTACTCGAAAACACGTTCATACAAACTTCACGAAGCAGATATTCATTTGAATAGTTCTATTTTAAATTTATGAATTCTATTAAAAATTAATAAAACGCCTGCTGCGAACTCCACTTTATTATAAGGGAATAAAAAGACAACTAACAAAGCATAAGCTAAAGCTATATGAAAGCGACTCACTACTACCAACCTTTCAAAAACTAAGAGATGGCGTCATCAGTGTCTTACACAAAATATATTAGGGACACTCAGTGGCCCACAGTAGAGTAATAAAGTGGGATACTAATGTCAACATCCCCACTATCACAAAAGCTTAATTCTTACTAACTAAACCTATTTTATTAACAAACAAATTATGTTTCACTGTTGGCAAGCTTTTTGTCAAGATTTCGTTTGTAGGGAGGTAATTAATATTTATCTGATTATTCTGTATCGATTCCCTTATGAAATGATGTCAGATGATCTTTTATGGAAAATGGGATTTAATGCTAATTTACCGGCACTCTGATTATCATTAAACACTGTCACAACACTCTTATAATCTAATAACTCTGACGTAAATATATAGCATCTTTGGCAGCTTCACTTACGCTCATATACTCAGCCTCTGTGCTTGAGAGTGCTACAGTTTTTTGCTTGTTACTTTCCCAGCTGATAGCTGCACCAGATAAAATAAAAACAATACCACTGTATGACTTTCTGTCATTTTTATTACTAGCCCAATCGGCATCAGCATAACCTTTAAGCTCAAAATTAGTACCTTTTTGAAATTTGAGTTTGAAATGTTTGGTACCCTTCAAATTGCACTACTAGAGCTTCTAATAATCTAAATGTAGAATGTCTTACCACTGGTGCAAAAAGTCGATACCTTCTCTCTGAGTGTACCCTTTTGCCACTAATCACGCACGATAGCTTATGTTATTGTTGCTGCCGCACTTAAGTTTGTATACCCACTTGCTCTCGACTACTGTCCCCTGTTCTGGTAGATCAACGAGTTCCCAGTTCTCATTTTCTTCAAAAGATCTAAGCCCCTCCAACATGGCCTGCTTCCACTGGAATCCATCAGCTGTGGTAAGTGCTTCTGAAACGGTCACTGGAACATCATATGTTTTGCCGACACTATTTGGGGTCATTTCAGTGGTCAGATAGGTTACATAATCCTCAAAGGTTCTTTTCTTGAAACTCTTTGTGGTTGCCTCACAACTTCCACGTTTTCATGCTCTGACTTAGGGTTATAGTCACTGTCATTGTTGTCAACTACTTCTGTAAACTCAACTGAATCTTCATACACTGACATGTCTGTCATTGACTCCACTGTCTCTGACTTCTCAAGCAATGAAGAAGTTTCCACGCCCACTGAATCTGACGTGTCTGTATTAGTTACATTGCCTTTATGTTTCCATGACAGTAACATCCCTGCTAGTAATGACTTTTCTGAGAGTTGGATTATAGCATCTGTAACCTTTGGTAATTTCGTCATATCCAACAAGAATATGTGATACAGCCTTTTTGTCCCATTTCTGTATGTTGTTTTTTGGAACATGTACCAAAGTCTTACTTCCAAATACTCTTACATGACTATGCTTCCTTTTTGTCCACAACTCGCATGGAGTTTTATCAACACCACTGCTCACTAAACGATTTTTCAGGTAGCAAGCTGTATTACAGGCCTCAGCCCACAAAACCTTGGAAATATTTTCATCTGTTTGGGTTTTGCTTTTTCAACAAGCGTTCAATTGAATCATTTTGTTCTGGGGTATAACTGTTGGTTGTCTGATGAATAATACCCTGTCTCTTCAGAAAACTTTGAAACTCGTGGCTGCAATATTCTCCACCATTATCTGTTCGAAGAACTTTAATGGCATTGTTTGGTGCCTCTCAGCCATAGCTTTAAATTCTTTGAACTTATCTGACATTTGATCCTTTGTCTTGAGAAAATATATGAAACATATTCTAGTAATCGTCTATAAAAGTCAAAAAATGTTTTGCCCCACCTAATGATGTTGTTTCCATAGGACCGCAAACGTCACTATGAATAAATTCTAGAACATCATTTGCTCGGTTGCCTCTAGCTGGAAATGATAAGCGGGTTTGCTTTCCCTGGCAGCGACTTTTACAGTTTTGTTTGTCAATGTGAACAGGACCTTTATAATCAAGACCATCAACTAATTTACACATTTTCTCCGTGTATCCACCATTCAAATGTTCCAAAGTTAAAAAAACATGCATTCATGCCTTTACAATTGAGTTGGTAAACATTGTTTCTTAATGTGCCACTAATATATTCTGAGAATTATAAATCTGGCAACCCTTTTCATCAAAATTTATTCTGTTGCCATTGTTTATTAGTTGCGAGACTGACAATAGATTGGTAGTTAAATTTGGCACCTACTGTACATTTTTCAAAAATTGCATATAGAAATATTTACAATCGATTTGGTATTTACATCACCTGCGCTCTCCACTGGAATCTTGGATTTGTTTGCCACTACAATCTTTGGTAGATCTGGTCCTCTTTCATTTCTCAGCCACTCTTTCCTTGCTGTTACATAAATGCTAGCGCCACTGTCTATGTATCAGTCTTTATTTTTTAAATCTCCAGTTGTAAACACTGCACTAAAACCGCTGTCCCTCCTAGTTCGACACCTCGAAACATAATGTCCGCGCTGTTTACACTTGAAACAAGTTACATTACTTTTGTCTTTGCCCGATTTGCTTCTGTCAAAATTCACATAACCTCCAGCTGATTTTTCACTGACTGGTGGACTGCTGCCATCTCTCGACGCCCCTTTGTGGATTAACCTAGTGTCTGTCTCAGTGCCTGCAATGCACTTACTAAGTCCTTCTACTACTAGCGCATTTTCACTTTGATAATAATCATTAACTGTCCGAGTTTACACTATCGAACCACACGACTGCGTTTTACCAACAAGAAGAACACCATAACCTGTTAAAAATTAATAAAACGCGTGCTGATAATCTCTAACTTCACTTTATTATAAAGGAATACAAATACAACTAAAGGTGAATACTCACCTGCGCGAATTTCGCCTTTTTTGACAGGTGTCCGTTTTTCGCGCGAATGTAGATTTTCGTTCATACTCATGCAACGCGAAATTTCGTCCGCGAATATTTCGCTAAAAAGTTAAAACAGTTTTAACTTTTTTACGAATTCCGCCAATTTTGTGACGCCAAAACTAACACAGAGACGGTTTGTTATTGTTTAACGGACCTATTTTATGTAGGAGCAAATCAAACAGAATTGGATTAATTCTTAAATGATTTAAAAAATTACTGGTATCAGTTAAACGCATCACCGCAATTAAATTGTGAAAATCCCCTCGTGTTTTTCTTTGCCAAAATATAGTTCTCACCCACATTTTTTCTTTGATGCCTTTTGGCTAGTGCAAGTGTTTGGATTTTATGGTAATTACCAAAAAGACTCAAAAGGTACATCGCATGATAAAACCTACACATATAAAAATTATAATTATTAGAATCCATTTCATAGGTACACCTAAGAATTCTAAGGTTATGGTATGGTTATTGTTTTTTATCGATGAAAACAAAATTGACCATATTGACATAAGAATTCGCCGCCGAAGTTAAAATTTTTTGCCGCGAATAATTAAACCTGGAAATGACAGTGTTTATGTCAAAAAAGGCGAAATTCGCGTAGGTGAGTATTAAGCTTAACAAAGCATAAGCTAAATCTTTGTTTAAAGACAATGGCTAAATCTATATGAGAGCGGACCACTACTACCAACCTTTCAAAAACTAAAAGATGGCGTCATCAGTGTCTTATACAAAATGTATTAGGGAGTAAGAAAATAATAAATGACTCAGAACGCTCGAAATAAGCTTTTACTAATTTCAACAAACTCAATGTCCATACTGATGGACACCAGGTCTGAAGGGGTGAAGCAAAATGGTGACTTTGCCCTGCCCCACATAATAATCAGGAAAAAATGCGTTTATTTAACCCGAATCCGTAGAATGTTAGGTCATATTATATCATATATCATTTCACGAATATTCGCTTGGAATTATCTTAGAACTTGTAGCACAGTTACTTACTGGTGGTAGAATTTAAGGATCCTCGCAGTAAATTTATTTAGAGCCAAACGTTACACTTCACAGACATTTCACATTTTAACGACCTAGGAAAGATGAATTCGCCGAGCTGGAAGCGATTGATAGTTTGAAAATAGCGGCCATTATTCGCTTTGCCCGGACTTCCCCTACTCCACTTTGGCAATGTAGTTCGAGTTTTCATCGAAGCAACTGAAATCAAATTTTGCCATTATCTCCCTCTATGCGAGATGAAGTTTTCAGTGTTTTACTTACATGATTCCGTTTCCCTGACCATTATTCCCATGAAATTGACTTTCATATTAAAGTTATAAAGTTTGTTCGAATTGTAACGGTCTGTTCACGGTGGGTCTAGTCGAGATTCAGTCGTCAAAAGAGCGGAACAATGGAGCAACATCAAATTCACTTTTTTGTCTGGTTTATCACGTTTATAGCATACAATATGATACATTGAGTGTTTAATGACTAGGGCTATGTTAATTTAGAAAGTAATAATTTATGCCTATTATGCTTTAGAAAATGCCCTTTTAAACCCTGGCAGCAAACGCTTTGGACCTGAATTCAAACTTATGCGTTGAAAATGATTAAGTACAAAAGCTCATCAAACTAATCTATTTAAAAATAGCCCAGATATTGGGTTATGTCCATCTTTGGTAGCGTTCCCTGTATGTTTGAACTTGTAAAAGTAGTTCGTTTGAATGAGAAAAAGGAATTGAGAAGGTAACTAATGGAATGTGAAGAAGGTGCTAAAAAGAGATCAGGTTTATACGAGGTGTTTGACGAATTGATTTAATGCCATAAAATGTTTTTTAGGAAATATGACATATTTTACATCCAAAACCCTTTAAAATAAAATGCCCAAATTTGAAAACAGTTTAACAATATTCATACTTAAATAAAAAAACGTTATTCGTCAAATTGCCTCTCTATGTTTGGTGGATATTTTTAAAATCGACATAACGCAGTCGATTGATAACCGATATTTTAGCTTTTATTTTATACATTTTTTACTTCATTATTGGGTATAGTTGAAAAATTAAATTGCCATAATAAACCATTTTATTTGATTTATTTATTTTATTGATTCGTTGTGATTTTGTTACTTTTTTATGTCAATATTGTCAAATTATATAAGTTTATCAATTAAGAACTGGCTTTTTCGCGTCGAGCTAACGGTTTTGTTTACCGGATAGATGACAAATTATTTTTCTAGATGAAACTCGCGTTTTGTGATATTGATAACCGTTTGTCGTGCGCAATGCAGACTTTTAGTTTAGGGAAACATACCTCTGCATACTTAAAGCAATATGAAAGTCTTTTGTATAGTTATCCGGAAGATGAAGCCGTTAATCGGGCTCGGAAAACTGGTTCCCAAGAGCTGTCTTTGTACATTATCAAGGTTCTACTGTAAATAGTGACTATAGTATACATTGGAGTTAATATTTAAATATTGATATATTTATAATAAAATCAGTATGACTGAAAGTTTAACTTAAATTGAGATTAATAAAAAGTTTTTCTAACAAAACGTGTGTTCTTTCGTTACCTAAAATAAGGCTTTTCTATTTTTATATCATCACCATTATTGAAATATATGCAATATTTAATTTAAATTTCATGATAATTTTAAAGACAAAACAGGTTCTGGTTTTAATTTTTTTTTAAATGCTCATTAGGGGTACAATAGATTTAATACTGTTTTGTTTTGTGTAAAACAAAAAACTGGTAAATTGGTTGAGACTGCCTGGTAATGATCAGATGGGATGATCTACTTCAGTCTCTGCTTATTGTTGATATGAATGATAAACACCTTTCGTGGTTCTCGTCTGAACTCAGGAGTTAGACATATAAAAAAATAGACAGATTTGTTTACTAAATATAAACACGCCAGCATTGTTCCCCTTTGTTTCCACGCTTATAAAATAGTACGCAAGCCGTGGTATTACTTATCGCTCCTGCGGCGCTGTTGCCGATGACACATCAGAGTATGTCTGTATCGTGGAAAATCGGCGTCTTGTTTTTAATAAAGTGACAGAAAAATTACATTTATTAGAAAATAGAGCATGTCAAAATATAAATTTTTCGCTCTAAAGTATACGTTGTAGATTATCATACTAATATATAAACATTTATAATACAAAACTTGAATCAAAATGAAAACGCAACAAAGAAACTAAGTGTTATACCTGTTTTCGGGTGCAAAGCACGTTAGCGCCGCAAAAAAGAAACACTTTATTTTGGGAAAACGTACAGTAGAAGGTTTATAGAAGCATATAATGTTGAAAAAATAAGGAAATTAGAAAATTTCGAAATAAAAGTGACAAAATACTAACTTAGCCTAGAAACTTTATGTAAACTGGGCCCTAAGTCACTACTTCACTCCCTCTTGCCACACACGTCGGCGTCGACAACGTCGCGTAGCCGACACTTGTCTAGAAAGAACTGGCCGCCATCTTCATGAAAACAGACTAACCAATCATTTGAACCCAAATATTACATTCCATGCGTAAGTAAATAAGTTCATAGTCGTACTCTGCGAACCTTATTTTCGAAAAGGAAGTACCTATTTTAACTATTTCTTGTTTGCTATTACATGTTTAAAGGGTCGTGACTGATCTGATGTTTCTTTGTCAAAATCATTAATGGCAAAACGTTATGGAATATTAATCAAGGCTTCAAATTTAATTTTGGATATATGTCATGCAGCAGAAAAATAGGTGATCCTTAACAATAATGCTATCAAAATTACTAACAGAAATTAGTTAATATAATAAGAGGAACCCATTTCAAGTTGATTTACGAAAAAAAATGCGGAATATTAAATTTTGTTTCATAATATTAATATTTTAATCCATAGAAAGTTACCTTTTATTACTTTCTCGATGTTTCAATCTGGAACTATTTTTCGACGCGCAACAAACAATCGAACGTGTTCATTTTCTATTGGGCGTATTCGCGTAGGTATAGTCGTTCTTCGGTTTCGCTGGTCGGCGGGATAGCGATAGTGTGACTGACATTCCGGCGTCCGTTTATCAACATTTTCGCTTCGTTTGTTTGTGTATTGCCAATTGCCTTTATTGGGGTTAGTCCCCTTAATATTTATCTATGGGGTTACGTTTTTATTGGTTGCGCCCCCGAAGGGAGCGGAGGGCCAGGCATGAAGTGTTGAAATATTTGAAGACAAATCGTAACGAGGGATCTTGTATGCTCGATACAAATATATGCTTCAGGTTAAAAAAATACGCAAAAAATAATTTTTCTGCATTTTTTTCGTTAGAAAAGATAGAATATCTAATTTCTTGTTATTTTTTAGAAAAACCGTTATTTTTGATAGCGCTATTGTTAGCTGGACCAGAAATATAGTTTAGATTTTTCATAAAACAACAAATATTTTTAACAAAATACCTATATAAAATAGGTGGTCGGTATAAACAATTAATTCTTTAAATCATTTATCACCATAAAGGAGGGGGTGGTAATTAACTTTATATATAATAATTGACCATTTTAATTAGCAGACCATAGGTAGGTGGGGTCGTATTCATAGGGTGTAAATTAAACATGTATTTTAGTATTCTTAAGCTGCCGTCTTCCTCTTGAAGGTTGGCTACAACTCCGGCAAATCGTTATCTGTCCTGTGCTATTCTTAGCAGTGACTCTGAATTTAGACCAGTTCACTCTCTCACATTTCTCAGCCATGAGCATTGTCTCTTGCCCGGTCCTCTTCTACCTTCAACTTTGCCCTCCATTATAAGTGTTAGAAACTCGTATCTTCTGCCTCTGTAAATGTGCCCCCCGTAACTTGTCTTCCGTCTTTTGACAATTCCAAGAATTTCTCTGTTTACATTCATTTTTCTTAGGTCCGTTTCATGGGTAATGTGCTCCGTCCACGATATTCTGGGCATTTTGCGCATTCCACATTTCAAAGGCTTCCAGGCGTCGGATCTAGCGGATTCCCAGCGTCCAAGCTCCCGTCCCATACATAAGGATTGAGTCAACAGAAATCTGTATCTGATATTTAACGATAGTGCAGGATTTGTTAGCAAGTTCTTCATTCTACGGAATGCACTCCTTGCATTTTCTATGCGACAGCGTATCTCTGTTTCCGGGTTCAAATCCTTTGTTATCCAACATCCTAGGTATTTGAATTTGTCAACCTGTTCTATTCGTTTGTTGCAAATATCATCATCAAAGAGTTCCTGTATATTGGTGTTCACATTTGCGTTTTTGGAAATTACCATAGTTTTTGTTTTTTTTTTCTGTGCTTATCCTAAGGCCAAATGCATTTTCCTCTCTTGTAATTACATTAATAAGATTTTGAAGTCCTTCTTGGCTATTAGCTAGTAGTAACAGTATCGTCCGCATACCTTATATTATTCACAAGCCTCCCGTCAACTTTTATACCTTCTTGGATGTTTTCTAGTGCGTTCTGAAATATCTTCTCCGAGTACATGTTGAAAAGAGTATGCAAACCTGCCTTATACCTCTTTTGATGAGTACGCTCTTGGTCAACTTATCTTCTATCCTTATGGCTGCTGTTTGCTCCCAGTACAATTTTTTAATTAAATTGATGTCACATTTGTCCATTCCCCGTTCATAAAGCAGATTTACCAGCTCTGTATGCTTTACTCGGTCGAAGGCTTTTTCATAGTCTATAAAACATAGGTGAACATCGTGTAATTGGCAATTGGCATTGGCATTGCAACGCATTTTGTGTATATTCGCTGGTGTATGATTTTTAAAGCTATCTTCAGAACATGGCTCATCAAGCTGATCAAGCGATATTGTGAACACTCGTTTGCTCCGCTCCTCTTAGGTATCGGAATAAATATAGATTGGAACCAGTCGCGTGGTAAAATTCCTGAGCAATATATCTTATTTAAGTAGTTTGTTAATCTTTTAAGGCTTTCATCATCTAGCAGTTTTAGCATTTCAGCATAGATGTTGTCCTCACCCGGAGCTTTACGTCCTTTTGACAATTTTATTGCGTGCTTTACCTCTGACATAAGAATTTTCATTGGTTGGTCTTCTTGGCTTATTTCTCTTGGTTTTGGTTCTGCTCTGTTATCATCAAAGAGTTCCTGTATATAGTGTGTCCATATTCTTTCTATTTCTTCTGGATCTATAGTTCGTTTGTTATTATCTGTGACTAAGATACCCTGTTGGTGAATTTTGGTTTTCGTTCCAGTTATTTCTTTTATTTTCTTTTGTGCATGTTAAAGTGATCATGTTTTTGTTGTAGTTCTTCGAGCTCTTGGCAGCGTTTCTGCATCCATCTTTCCTTGCTTCTTTTATGAGTTTTGTAATTTTTTTGTGGATTTCTTAATATTTATTGTTGTCTTTGTGCTTATATTCTCTTCTTTTATCCATCAATGCCAAGATTTCTTCCGTCATCCATTTCTGTCTTTCTCTCTGGTCCCAGTTAATTTTCTTGCACTTCACGTATTACATTTTTAATTGCATGCCAATGGTTCTCTATTGTTTCTGTTATTTCCAGTTGTATAATTTCCTTAAATTTATTATTCAGTACCTGTGTTATTTTTTCTTTTGTTTCTGGTTTTTTTTAGTTTTTCAAAGCTAGGTCTTGTCTGTTTTCTTTTTTGAACTTTCTTCAGTCTAATCTCAAGTTTTCCAACTACAGGGTTATGATCGGAGCCAGTCTAATCCAGGATAAGTTCTTACACCTTTTTTCCGTTTCTATATCGTTTATCTATCAGTATATAGTCTATCTGATTTCTTATAATATTTTCTTTGTTGTCACCTGGCGCTTTCCATGTGTAAATTCCAGCCTCATCATTGGGATCTCGGAAACTAGAATAGATACGAGGTCGGTTAAATGGAGGCAAAGTTATGCAATTTGATGCTGATCAAAATGCCATCTTAAAAGTTAAAAAATTCCGAATACTTACGAAGATTTTTTGAAAAAACCGAATATTCGCGATTTCATTTTAATTTTTTTATGACTCTATTTGAAAAGATATAACAAAATAAATTTCACATTCCCATTGCTACTTTTTCTGTTCTACAAGATGGTGTTATCAGATTTTCAAACTGACGATTCGTCTTTGAGCTGCTATCATCAACTTTGTTTTTTTTAAATACGGCCCTGGATTTTTTATTACGGATTTTAAGAGCATCTAAAGTCCCAAAACCAATGAGGTATCGCACTTATTCGAAAATTCATATTAATGGCATTTTCCATAAGACCTCTTGTGTTAGAGAGAGACAGAAAACATATTTTTGGTAAGATTTTACGAGGGAAACATTAAAATGATTTTTTCCAATAAGTGCGATGCATCATTGGTTTTGGGACATTAAAAGCTCTTAAAATCCGTAATAAAAAATCTAGGGCCGTATTTAAAAAAACAAAGTTGATTATGGCAGCTCAAAGACGAAACGTCGGTTTGAAAATCTGATAACACCATCTTGTAGAACAGAAAAAGTAGCAATGAGAATGTGAAATTTATTTTGTCATATCTATTCAAATAGAGTCATAAAAAAATAAAAATTAAATCGCGAATATTCGGTTTTTTCTAAATATCTTCGGAAGTGTTCGGAATTTTTTAACTTTTAAGGCGGCATTTTGATCAGCATCAAATTGCGCAACTTTGCCTCTATTTAACCGACCTCGTATCTCTTCTAGTTTCCGAGATCACAATGATGAGGCTCGAATTTGGGACACCCTGTATAGTCGCCTTTCTGGGAGTTTGAACCATGCATTTGCGATCATTAAGTTCTCTTCATTACAGAACTGTACCAGTATATCTCCTCTCTCATTCCGTTCACCAAGACCATAATCTCCAACAATATCTTCAACTTTTTCTTTCCCTATTTTGGCGTTGACGTCGCCCATGATCATGTTAACTTCGTTTTTGCTGGTACTTTTTAATAGGTTTTTGATGTCCCTGTAAAAGCGGTTTATCTCTTGCTCGGTTTTTTCCGCGTACGCTTGAATGATATTTATGTGTTTCGGGTATGCCTTTATTAGAGCATTCGATCTGATATAGGCACAAACCTTTTAACAGCTCTTTTGCATTTTTGTCCATTATTATTGCGACACCATTATAATATAGAGGATCTTTGTTACCTGTATAATACATTATACAGTCATCAACATCAATTTAGCCTGCTCCGGGCCATCTAACTTCGCTCACACCAAGAATATTTATGTTCCTTCGCTGCATCTCTTTGACAATATTATGGGTCTTTCCTGCTCTAAATAAGGATTTTGCGTTCCATGTTCCAATTGTTATTGTATTATTTTTCTGTTTTTCCACTTTCGGATGGTGCCTAGCTTTCTTCGTGGGGATTCTTAGCACCCATTGACCATCTAAGGTCTGCCACGAACTAGGGGCCAAAATATGTCTACGACTTGCCATTTTTGTTTTTTTGGGAAGTTCAAGTGAACCTTTAATGCAGTGATTTCCCCTTGCCTTCTGCGTCCATATGCCGTTGATCATGTCTGATTCTTCCGCCTTTTGATATATCCTCTCAAGGATAAATAAGTGCCCTTTGTCAGTTTTGGTCCGCCCTGGGTATTTGATTTCCCCAGTACCACCCATATCTGGGAGGCATTCTCCCATCCGCCACCCGGGGAGGCGCCCGCTAGGGGATCTGAACCCCAGGTAGGTATTACATACTTTAATAATGCAGTAATTAATTTGCATTAAATATGATTAATATATAAAATGATTTTTCTAACTACTTTCAAACATTCATCCTTTCACACATAAAACTAAATAGGTACTGTACATAAGGTTAACTATTATTAAATGTCTAACAAAACTTCTTGATTATTTAATTTAACAAGAACTTCTTTCTTTACTGAATTTCGTCAATTTTATCTCAACTAACTGCTTTTCGTTGACACAAAATACCTTGTTACTTTGCTTCTGCAATTCTCTCAACTTTACTTCACTAGGGATATAAGACTTCGAACTTTGATTCGAATCTCGAGTATAGCTAGAGCCAGATTTGTCTACTACAAATTTCTAACCGACATGTTACCTTCTTCGATCTTCATCAACAGCAACAGGAGATACGAGACGCTATGGCGTTTCTGTCGTCGAAAAAATGCATAAAAACGTCCAAAAGAGTTAAAAAATTTTCTAAATATCTGTGCAAACAAAATGAGGAAATGGCCCAATATCTTGGCGCCAACAGAGCTACGACCGACGCACTAAATTGAATTTTTCCAACCGACAGGCGGCAGACTGAAATGCAGTGGGAATTGCGCGGGATGTATTTTGAGAGGGTAGAAAAATGTTCTTTCTTTATTTGACATTGTTGTTTACACAACATTAACAGAGACAAAGATATATTGAATTTAAACCTTAAAGGCCCCCCCCATACACACAGCACATTTCCCCTCTCATTTTGCTCGCACATCTTGCACGCACGCTATGTCCCACAGACAGTGCATTTTTACGCACGGTTTAAACTCAGTTTTGTATTTATATATTTAACTACTGAACGAAAATCACAAGTAACAAGGGCGAATTTCACATGCGACGTATAATACTAGGCATTTTGCTCGCGGCTTTCAGTTTCAACTTGAATTCTAGCGAGCCGGCATCGACGTCTAAAATGCGCCCGTTTTGATCACGCATGATTCATTTTATTAGCTCGCCAAGTAAAACGTATAGCAAGTTGTGCCGTGTATGGAGGCCTTAAAAAGTGTTTTCCTTGACGGAGTGACAACTAGATTTCCAGTGATTAATTATTTCATATATTGGAATCTATTCTACTGACAATTCAGGTTCGGACTAAGGAATAACTGAAATGTGAAGCTTTAAATACACAAATTGTTGTTTACCTGGGGTGAAATAAATCTATTCGGCGTTTAATTATGGCTCAATCATTCTACGAACATAGAGGCTGTTATCACCAAACTATACGGGGAAAAATGATAAGTTAAAACACATGTTCGGGTGTTTCCCCAACAATAGGTGTGCAATATATTAATAATAAATTCCATAAAGTTGCCAAGTGGCATATATGGGTCTTTCTCACGAGTATGGTCGATTTATGTCTCTTGAAATTTGCGTCGATGACAAATACAAATTTTTATTTTTTTTATTGATTTGTGTCGAGTTCAGCCACGTCTAATTAACACATTGAAAAAAAAACAGTTCAGAGTACCAACAATTTTAAATATGTAAAGAAAAAGTAGGTAAAACTCAAGACCGTCACGTGTCCCTTGCTATGCTTTGACAAGTTTAACAAGCTGTATTTATTCCTAAAAGTCACCAGGTTATTTATTAGTTTTACCATAATATGTTTTGATATTTTATATTATCAGGGACGATTCCAAATTTTAAATAAGTAATCCAGAATCTTTGTGACAAGTTTTTTAAACTATGTCCCTAGATTTTAACTCAAGACCGTCACATGGTATTTATTACTTCGCCATTCGACCGCAAGAGGAGCTATTGTGTTTGTTCTGGGTCCTTTTATTATTTAAAGACCGTCACGCATTTTTTAGAGTAAAATAATGATTCAAGTATGTCAAATTACGCTTAAATTTTGAGAATATTAATCAATTTTATACCCATAACCTCAAACTGATAATGCAGTGTTTGGTTTCCCGGAATATTTTATTTTATGGGTCTGGTCTTCAAGACCGTCACAGAAAGTTTCACTCAGACCGTCACAAAATGCACAATGGTTGTTGTGACGGTCTTGAGGGTTGCACTGTGGCGATCAAAATATAGAATAAACGAGTGGTGTTATTTATATAGATACTAGTTATACTTTTCTGTTCGACTAGGATTAGATGGAGGAGAATAACGACAAAGCTGTGCCTTCCAGTTCTAATCAATCAAAAAATTGTCGAAAAAAGTCAAGTTTTAAAATATCACTAAAGAAAAAGCCAAAATCGATTGATCAGCAAAGACAAAATGCTGCTGAAAGGAAAAGAAAGCAGAAGGAAAGGATTAGAAGTAATTCTGAAAAACTCGCTCAAATGAAAGAAGCAGAAAAACTACGAAGCCGTAAACGCAGGGAAGAGAAAAAATAAAGAAAATAGGCGACATGACTAAGAGAGAACAAAAACAGCAAAGAACAAAGTGGAGATCAGCGTATCATCGTCACGCTGAAAAAATACAATTGCAGTTATATGAAGAGAAAAGGTTAGAGCAGCGTTGTTTCAAACAACGAAGAAGTAGGGAGAGAACCTAATGCTGCTCAAGAAATTACTCCTAAAGCGCTACTGCAAGAATATCTCGAAGAACAATTGTAAAAAGATTAAAAAGAAAACATGACAAAAAAATCAAGGCAGTGACACTAAAATCCGAAAGATATAAGCAAAATGCGGATAAATGGAAAAAAAATACCAAAGAAGCAGAAAACCGTTGGAACACCGTCGCCTATACAAAGGCCACAAAAATAATTCGACAAGGCTCTGAAGCGGTAAAAAGAAAATTAATAATAGGTGAAATTATATCAAAAAGTCTAAAACCATCTCAGACGTCAACTCCGAAACGGTTAGCACAAGAAAGAGACGTTTCAAAAAAATATACAGAAGTATAAAATAAAAGAGGATATGAAGGAACTTGTTGGCCGCTATAGCCTTCAGTTAAAAGTTTGCGGAAATAAAGATAATGCAGCCAAAGAAAATACACAACATGATAACAACAGTTTAATAATAAAAGAAATACATAATTTTTTGAGGAGGATGGTGTTTCTGATTATGCTCCCGGAAAATCTGATACAATCACAAGAAAAAAGTTAAAAAAACAAAAGCGTTTTCTTTGTGAAAATTTATAAAAAGTTTATTCAAGCTAAAAATAAGAAAGTTTCGTACTCTTCATTTTGTCGATATAAACCCTTTTGGGTTGTAAAAAGAAAACTTAGGGACAGAGATACTACCATGTGCTCTTATCACGAAAACTTTAATCTGAAATTTTCTAAATGCACAATGTTAAGACTGCTTAGTGTTCCATCCACAAGCGATTTAATTTAATCATTATGCTGTAATATCAACAAAATAGACTGCATATACAGAAGATGTCAAGACTGCAGGAATAAAAAAGTGGAGTTTGAAGAAGGATCAGACCAGGAGCAAACATTTTATTATGAATTTAAAACGATCAAAGAAGAAAGGGGAAAAATGGAAAAAATTTTACAGTGTCGTTGCCAAAAAAAGTAAAAATTGTATGTAAGATTGCAGATTTAAAACAAAAACTGATTGAGTCTGTGCCTTTTTTTATGACCCACAGACACAGGGCGTATCACCAGCAAATATTTTCCATATCTTTAAAGCAGGAGTTGAAACCAGATGAAGTTCTTATTATTATAGACTTTTCAGAAAATTACCAGTTCAAGTACACAAATGAAATCCAGAGCTGCCACTTTGGTGCATCAAATAATTAGATTACTCTGCACACTGGCGCATATTATATTCATAATTCCTTTATGGAGAAAAATTATGAGCCATTTTCCACTGCTTCATATTCAATGCGCCACGATGCGCCAGCTATTTTGGCTCATTTGTTGCCGATTTTAAAAGAAATTAAGGAAAAATTCCCATTTATTAAAAAAGTACATTTTCTTAGTGATGGCCCAACTAAGCAATATCGAAATAAATCAATGCTTTTCCTTGTGGGTTATTTCCTAAAAAAAAAATGGAGTTTGAACTAGGCACCTACAATTTTAGTGAAGTGGGCCACGGAAAAATTGTGGCAGATGGTGTTGGGGGTACCATTAAAAGAGTTGCAGATAGTTGGGTAGCAAATGGACATGATGTTGAAGGTATTGACGATTTTATAGAAGCTAATAGAAACACCAATATTAAAATAATCAAAGTTAAGCCGGAAGAAATTGAAAAAGTATATCAAATTTTACAGAATCGTGAGATAAATTCTATCCCGAACACCATGAAGCTACACCAAGTTTCGTTTATGCCAAACAATTATAGAAAGCTTCACTTAAGATTTATGTCTTGTCTAGAGTGTCGAAACAATTTTAGATGCAGTCATTATCCCTTACATCCAGATATTTTTGAATTTTCTACTGAAGACGAAATTGACAAAGAACACAGTATCCTTTTGTTTGTTTTTTATGACAATAAGTAGCACACACCATACACACCCACCTACACGCACACATACCATCTCACAAATACTTAGATTTATACGTTTTACATTTTTTCTTAACCATGAATTAGCTTCTAGAAAAATGGCAAACGCAACGGCAGTAGTTGGCAGCTGGGTTGCAGTCATTTTTGAGAATTTCTGGTTTCCAGGAATAGTTGAAGACATTGACCATGATAAACTCAAAATAACTATTTTGTCATACGCTCCCAAAAATATCTATTTTACGGACTCACCTGAGTCCGTAAATTGCTTCTTTTTAGGCCTAGTCCCTAAAAGTCGTCATGGCAACCTTTACGGACTATTCCAAAATTCCTGAATATGTCTAAATGTCAAATTTCGAATGACATGACGATGCTACGATATCAAATTCTAAGCTAACTTTGTCGTACATTATGATTTCAAAAATTATGGTAAATTTGCAAATTTAGGCGTTCTGAAGAATTGCAAAAAGTGTATAAATAAAAATTAAATTTTGGGAGCGTATGACAAAAAATAGTGTTTGTCACACGTACCTAAATGAAGTTTTTCAGGACTCAACTGCTATTCCGGACTCGGCTAATGCCTCGTCCGGAAACAGCAATGATTCGTCCTGAAAAACTCCATTTTAGGTACTTGTAACAAAAATAACTATTATGCAAAAAAAATGGGAAATACTTTCAGTGGCCAACTAGTAAAGATGTCCAAATGGTTCATTCCTCTGGATTGCTAAAAATTCTATCGAAGGCTCCAATTAAAAAGTCATCGAGGCTTTACATTGTTCCGTCGTCTGATGATTTAGATTTTGAATGCGACCAGATAATACAGCAGTTTCAGTAAAAGGGAAATATTTTTTTTTTCAAGACCTTTAAGATAATTTTTTAGCTTCTATTGTAATTTTATTTTTTAAGGTACCATAAAATAAGTTTACCTAATAATATATAAATGTTTTTAATTTCTTAAAAAGTTATGATGTTAAACTGAATTTCTAATTTTTCATTTTTATAATTTTATATATAGCTTTCCAACATCGCTGTAGTATTCCAAATTACAAAAAAACTGATAATAATTTCTTAAAATTCTTTACTTTATAAGTATTTTAAATTCTAAAAAAAGAAGAAAAGCAGAAGCCGTTATACGTTTCCATTTAGTAGCAATTAACCTTAATATCCAAATAATTAATTAACATGGCAACAACTATTTGATTATACATTTTTACGCTGTTAAACTTTTGTGACGGTCTTAAGATTTAGCTTGTACCTGATCCCTAAAAAACTGTATAACTTTTTTTCTAAGCGAAAAATAAAGGGACCACTTGTTAAAATACACACATTAAACTTTTCTAAAAAGGACTTTTATTTTTAAATTTGCTAATTTTTTTTTTCTGCATAATTTTCGACGACTCGACCATACTCGTGAGAAAGGCCCATATGACTATTTTGGCGATCAGTTTTTTGAAGAATCTTGCATCGATAGCCACTGCCATGAATTAATAAAACTCGTCTTCAGACAATACTTCAAGATAAGAATTCATTATGGATTAACCCAAAGAATCCAGGCATTGCCTCAAAACAGAATACGAAATATGAACACCAAATTCATTTTATTTCGTAATGAATGAACTGTTTTTCCTTTGTTTCTTTATATAATTAATATTATTCCCCAGTAGACCGGCACGGCGGCTAGCGACACCCGATAATCAATCTGTAAAAATCCTCTAATCAATTATCAATTAAACGTAAATTGTTTTTTTCCCGAACTGTGGCTTAAAATTACTTCCGCTAGGAATATATAGTCGCATATTTCAATGAGAATCTTGTCTTTGACTTGGCTCAGTATGAGTTCATGTTAGCTTATGGTCAAAATACTTTGCCTCTTGTGCATGTGGCTTTTCTCATCGAGTACTGGTGCTCTAAGTCCTTCCAGTTTACATTTACTATAGTGGTTCACCGTCAGTCGCTCCTCCTTACACCACCTCCTCCTTGCTCTAGCTGTCAGTGTTATTTACATTTCGCCTCTAGGGAACACGGTTATGAACCATAATAACAATTGGTTGGGCGGGACTTAAAAGATTTATTTAAGTGCGCACGCGTCAGGCTAAAAGGCAAATGTCTTTTCCGGTCCAATGAATTGCTTCCAATAGGCCTAGTGGTCCAGGAGTTAGATGATGTGCTTGTGTTACTGGAGGGGGGGGGGGGGGGGGTTCGATTACCGTGGCCGACATGTTTTGTTTGTAAGGTTATGTTTGTTTCTTTTTTTAAATTCGGTTGGTTGCACCCCCAGAGCGAGCGGAGACATTCTAAAATAGTAAACAAACCCTCTAAGTCCCGCCGTCAACTGTCATTATGGTTTATAACCGTGTTCGCTAGAGGCGAGTGTGCTGTTTCACCAATTGATATAATAACACTTTTTCAAAATGGCATTTGTTCACTGACGCAAAAGCAGTGGTACTCCTTTTCTTGCCAGATGATTGGTTATAGATTCTGTAGATGCGTTATTAATGGCACCCTCTATGTCAACAAATGTTGTTATAGCTATCTCTTTGCCTTCTACGGACTTTGTGAGTAGTCTATTAGGGTCAGTGGACTTGCTAGCTGATGCGCATATTGGCATTCGTTGAGCAGGCTTGCCGATAGTGTCTTATCTTTTATGTGTCTGTTATCATCAGTATTTTCTCGTTTTAAGCAGGAATGACATTAAACTTATTGGGCGGATGACCTCACCTATCCTTCCTATCTTCGGGAAGTAAATGACTTTCATCTTCTACCACACTATGGGTATGTATCGTAGTGCGATATATGCCCTGAAAATATGACTCAGATGTGGAATTATTGCTCGCTCTCCCTTTGGAGTAAGATATGTACAGTTCGAATTTATTGATAGCCCACCTAATTCTATTTGGACTCGATATTTACGTAATTAGCATCCATTCAAAAGCAATTGGCCTTTTGGCTTGCTTTTTATGCTGTCTTGTAGCTAGGGACCTACTAGCCCACTAACCAACATCTGTCGGCGTAAAAGGACCTGTAGCAATACCACGTTTATTAGTGTAGGGGTTAGTGTTACGAGAGAGGCGTACTTCTATATACAATACATGTGCGAGGTTTGTTGTCATGTTTTCCTGGACAAGCTGGAAGGACTAGGAGTGTCTGGCCCGCTCCAATGTTGGATACCGATTATTTCACTTTCACTCAAAGCACATATGAATAACATCTGGTTTTCCTCAGGGATAGCACCTGGGACCGTTGCTATTTAACGTTTTCATTAATGATAGCCAAGTGCTTTGCAAATAGTGGTTTACTGTGTTTTGCAGATGATTTAAAATTTATCACCAACATATCAACTGTTTACGACTGTATCTAGCTACAGTCGGATTGGTGTGCTGTCAATGGAATGCAAAGTGGCCAGATGGCATTTAGAGGCCTTGGCGTTGTGCTTGGCTCCTCATTGCAATTTTGTCCGAACATCTTTGACATAATATCTAAATCAATCATAAAACGCTGCTCAAGAGATTTTAAATGTCACTTCAATCAGACTTATTTTGCTCCTAGGCTAGGACACTTCTCAAGTATTGTTCTTCAGTTTGGAGTCCGCAGTATGCACCTTACGTGTTTGCCCTGCAGCAAGTTCAGCGTAGATTTATACATTTAACTTTCAAAGCTAACAAACCTCCACCCCAGAATTATAGATTCCCTATACTCTAGGTTTTATTCCTTTTGCGATAAGACGCAAAAAAAGCAATTTAATGATGCTGAGTCAACTCATAAAATACATCCTTTTTCCGACAGGCGATAATTTTGGTCATAAAAAAGCTATTGATCTTTGAAAATTAAATAATTTCAACTATATTTTAGTTAATTAACTCTAATAAAACATACAAAAATTCTGACTCGTCAGACGAGTGTAAATCACGTATGTCATTTAAGGGAAGCCATCATCGTCTTCCTCCGCCATCTCTTTCGCCAGTTCTAGGTCTTGTGCTTCCCTCTCTCGTCTTTCTTCAGCACTTTCTAATTCTTTACCATAGGCCTTAGGTGGATATCTGTAGAAAAATTTACACAATTATATAATATTTTTAAAGTTCAGTGTACGAATTGCAGTATAATGTGAGCACGAATCTTACCTCATTGCTTTGACACTTTGATTATGTAGATCTAGACAAAAAGATATCCGTTGATGGAACGCCATCTGGGGCTCTTTGGTGCAGTAAATATCAGTGCTTTCTTTACTTCTCATGTAGCCTGTGAAACAAAAACATAAGTTAGCCAAATATAAGGTAAAAATAAAGATTGATAAAATGAACGCAAAAATACTCCAAGCATACGAATGAAGCTTTAACTGTTGATGCATTTTGCATAATCTTATTTATGAGAACTTTTCTTGTCATCTACGCCATGGAATATAGTCAACTATAATTTTATCATTTCATAACTAAAATAATATGTTTTTTTCTACACACATGTTAAAAATGGAACTTTTAACACTGTCTACTACCCTTAAAAATGTTACTTTAAGGCACTAGTGCCTTAAAATACCTACTTTAAGGCACTAGTGTTAAAAGTAACTTGTCAATTTTTTCAAAAAAACGTCAAAACATTTCTATTTGATTTATTTACACTTATATTAATAGTACAATTTGAACAACTTGAAAAATGAATTCTTTCCTCAGTTCTGCGGTTCTTCGTGGTTGAGGAAGATTGAACAGAAACAACAGCATGTCCAGTTGATGCTGAAGCATCATCGGCTGATGTCGTTTGTACTGTAAGCAATTTTCGAGCAACATAATTTTTATTTTCCAAGAAATCCACGATGTACCTTTCTGCAACGGTTGAGGATTTCCATCCCCCATGCCGCTTAATTGTCAAATTTGCTCCAGCATCAGCAAGTAAGCTCGCAGAGGAACGGCGAAAGCAATACTCCGTATAGAGTGTTAAATTTGGAAGTTGTAGAAATCTTGCTTAGCAGCACAGGAAATTTTCCGAACATATTAATTCCAGCGTATTTCTAGTACATTTACCTTTTACATATTTTAGGAAGAGCCGCCGATGTCCGACATCTGCTGGACGAAGATGAGTATATTTTCGATAAAAATCCAAATAAAATTTTTCAAGGATAGTGAAATTTAGTGGTACCTTGTTTTTGGTATCTATTATTTTAATAAATAATGAAGTCTCCATATCTTCTACGTTGTCAAGAGTCAACTGACAAAGCGCCTCTCTGCGACAGGCACCAAGTACTCCTACAATCAGAAGGTACTAATCATCCGGTGACCACTATAGAAACTGTTCAATTTGGTCTCTAGTAAAAAATTTTGATTTCTTGGCCTGGCAACACGCTCCTTGACGCTTCAAGCAGGCAATCAGTTTAAAATGTTTGCTGATATCTACGTCGTTATTTACACATAGCATAGCTTTGATCATTGAATAATGAGACTAAAGAGAAGATGAGCCATACCTTATCATTTTTTGATTGAGTCACAGTTGCGTTATGGATTACGTTTTTGGGGTAGATGTCCAAATTATTTATTTAATTCTACGTTCATATATATACTTGTAAGACCAAAACCCGTGACTCTTGTAGGTCTCTGTTTATAGCCCTCAATATATTAACTTTGCCATCCGTGTTGCTACTGGAAAGAGCATGTCTGTTTCGCGAGAAATACCAGTTCGAGGTTCTGGCTGAATCGACATATTCTATAAGAAATATATATACACACAACTACGCTACCCATGCCCAGGTCAGATCAGTTTAAAAGGTCACGTCAAATATGTTTAATGGCAAAAAAATATACAACATGCTTCCGATTTGTCCTAGAAAGCTCTCCTGTGGAAGGACGTTCGGGAGGGAAGTTAAGCAGTATACTGGGAGGGCTTATTATTCTATTAACGAATTTTGTAACGAATCCTTTTAGTTTTCCATAGCTTGACAAATCGACTAAATTTATTTTCACTAAGTTTGTGTTATTAATGTTGATTGTGGTATTTCAGCTCATAAAATGCTTGCACTGTCTCCTGAGTTTTGTATCCATGTTTTTGCTTTGACAATTGTTGCAATATTTTAGTGTGTTATTGTTTATGTATTTAAAATATCACTCAATCTTCACGACATCGACAGCTGGAACTGCTGTTCCATTTTTTGATAGTTTTACACTAATTAAATTTAACATTTGGAAGTATGTAGGGTGAAAGGGATAGTACTTCCTAGAGCTTACTATTCTTGGAATGAGTTCTCAATAATGTATTTGTGTGAGGTTTTCTTTATATCTACAATTTTGCATTGTTGCTTGACGTTCCTACGTAAATATTCTTATAACTACTTACTTACCTTATTTAAGGACAAAGAATGACGTTGATGATTGAAGATATATTTTTTCTCGTCGTGGGTAGTTTATTATTGTTACACGGGTGATTTTATACTTTGACTTCTTTTACCGATTGTTACATGTCAATTTAGTATGAAAACATGTAAGAGATAGAGGTCAAATAAATTCAGTTATTTCACCTTTAATCCTACATCTAATACTGCTTATTCGTTTAGATACCTGCATGGTTGTATGACTCTAGCTTTTTATCAGGTTGTTCCAGGGGAAATTGAGAGTTCTGTAGTCATATATGTAACTTGATTTTCTCGGGCTGTTTGATAGTATCGATCGGGCTTTATGAACATTTTCACTGGCTTAGCACATAATCAATCAATAAATCGTACAGTATTCTGCCACTGCTATCGAGGAGACCTTCAAAGTTACAGGCATTTATAGCAGTGCATTTCAAAACATTCAATAGTTCTCTTACCTTCCCGATTAATCACCTTCTCGATGATCATATACATTAAAACAGCCTCACTGATGTCAGAAATATTTGTTTCGGAGTTTGTCGGTTATTTTCCCGGATCTGTTTCAATATTTAATAGCAAAAGTTAAAAATTCAGTCAATATATTTATTTTACTTGGTTTGCCTAATGGGAGTGATTCTTTCTCGTTGGTCTATTCTTTGGCAATATTTATAATTATCCTCGCATGATCTTCTGGATAAGGAGTCTGTATTGTTATGCCATCTTCCTTCCCTCTGCCTAGCCTTAAAGTTATATTGTTTCAACTCTTCCTGACTTGACTTTGAACTGCTGTCGTCTCTGGATGGAGATGTAGACCGTAGTTGTACTCGACAGTCTCTATTGAAATGCCCAGTCCTACCACATATATAGCACTGATTTTTAACATTTCGGTTACGTGCCCGATATTTTAATGGCTCCCGGAATCTTTGTACTTGACAGTCCCTTTTGAAATGCCCAGTTCTGCCACATATATTATAGCACTGATTCGAAACATTCCGGTTACGTGGCCTATCTTCTAGTGGCTCCTGGAATCTTTGTACTCGTCAGTCCCTTTTGAAATGTTCAGGCCTGCCACATCTATAGCACTGATTGATGGCATTTCGGAATATCTGTATTCGACAGTCCCTTTTGAAATGTCCAGTCTTGCCACATCTATAGCACTGATTACGGTTGTATGGACTAACTTCTAGTGGCTCCTGGAATCTCCCCGTGGCCTGAAGAACTTTGGTTAATTTCTTAAAAATACGGTCCTCTCAGTTAGTGCACAACTGTTCGCCAAATTTTCTTCCTGGATGTATACGTCCCTGATTGCTGGCTTAGAGATGTTCGAGGCCGCCTCGATTTCCAAAGCTCTACCCAAAACTTCACGGCTGCTATCAAATTTGGCTAGACGTAGCATCGTCCGAGTTTCTGGATCTCTGACACCGTCCACGAAATATTCAGCAACAAGTTCCTCTTGAAACTCTTCCGTTGCTCCCGGGTAGGCCAATTGAATGCCTCAAACACTTGCAGGTTTTCACCAGGCTTCTGATGTCGGGACTTTACTTGTGCCTGATACAGTTGTCTTCTATGTAGGTCTCCAAATCGTCTCTCGAGGGCAGCTGCAAGTATACTCCAGGGAAATAAGGTAAAAAAAGAGGCCATCTGCGGAATGAGGCCGAACAAGCTGAATTTTTGCAGAGACCTTCGTTTTGATGTTCCAATGAAGCACAAAAAAATCTCATATGCCTACCCTTGTGCGTCTTGAGATATCGAAGGTCAAAGGTCATGAAAATCGGCTTTTCGCGAAAATCTCGCTTCCAGTGCATCTGACGTCGTAAGAATCCATAACAAAACTTACGTAAAATAGTATTCTCTACAAAATTGTTCATATATATTTTTTTCGTACGACGAACCGTTTTCGAGATATAGCATGATAAATCGGGAGCGCGCATTCGTAATAGGTAGTACTGTATTATACGATCATCTGCAAAAATATTTTGAGTATGAATTAAGTTTATATCCAACATCACTATTTGACAATGAAGGCATGCGAAAAACCGCAAAATCAAAATTGTATAATATGATGGAGCCTGTCAATATTGAACTCAATGAAGATAATGTAACCTACGTCATCGATGGTGGATATTTGCTACATCGTGTCGTATGGAACAAAAACGATACATTCTCCGACACTCTGGATAGATATGTTACATATTTGCAAAGGCATTTTGGTTCTAATATAATTGTTATATTTGATGGATACTCAGACAACTATAGAAATATAAAAGCAATGGAGCAATTAAGACGAAGCACTGCACTGTCTACATCTTATGAAGTTCGCTTTGATGCAACAATGATTGTGCCAGTCACCCAAGAAAAGTTCTTATCAAACCGATTCAACAAAAAGAATTTTATTGAAATGCTTATTGAACAACTGCAAGCTGCCAACATCGCTGCAAAACAAGCCAAGGATGATGCAGATGTTCTAATCATCGAAACAGCCATGGAAATATCGGAAAACGAAAGAACCGCCGTCATCATTGGAGAAGACATTGATTTGCTTTTTGTCTTAATAGGACGAACCCAGTCACATCACCGACAAATTTTCTTAGAGAAAATTGGCATGGGACTACATCAACACGAATTTATTCGTCTAAAAATCTCGGCAAATATCGTCTTTACAAAGAACATATTTTGTTTTTGCATGCCCTTTCTGGATGCGACACTACATAGGCACTATTCAACAAAGGAAAACTTCAGGTTATGACAATGTTTGAGAAACATCCCGATTTGACTCACTCGGCTCAAATATTTCAAGCAGAAAATTGCCCGCCAGATACAGTATTTCAGAACGGAAAGCGTTTTCTGTTAGCTATGTATGGTGCTCCAAAAGATGAAGTGAAGCTTGACAAATTTAAATACACCCAATTCATTAAGGCTACACGACTTAATAGACCTGTTTAATTGTCATCCCTTCCACCTACCAGTGAAGCAGCTCGACAGCATATTTATCGGGTCTACTACCAAGTACAGGTTTGGCTAGGGAAAAATCTACAACCCGAAGAATGGGGTTGGGATTTAAAAAACGACACATTACAGCCGAAAACAACACTACTGCCACCTGCTTCAGACGAACTATTAAATACAATATTCTGTAATTGTAAAAAGGGGTAGTGGTGCGCAGTGCGGGTGTAGAAAAGTCGGGCTGCCATGCTCCAAAGTTTGTGGTCAGTGTCACGGACAGGCCTGCCTGAACCCGTCAACAGAGTTGCAAAACATCAAAGACTTCAATGACCTTGAGCCTGAAGAGGTTTTGCCAACAGCAACGAATGTTGATAGAGGTGCTAGTGGAACCCCACGAAGACGAGGAGGAAGGTAAGGAAACATAAGGCGCGTAGCCCCAGGTGCAAAAAATGATAGATTAATGTTAAAAAACTTTTCCTAAGATCGAAAACATGGATTAGGCCTACTGGGGATACCATGTCAAAAAAAATGCGCCATGCATTCTACTTCAAAAGTGGTGTGGAAAAGAATGTATTTTTTGTTATTAATTATTTATTATATATTTTTTTTTTATAAATAAACACATTTTGAACGGCTTTAATAATGGGAATTTAATTTTCCAGTCTAACAGATTAATGAAAGTGCTTTTATATTTATGGCTCTGCAGTATAATACAGTATTACCTATTACGAATGCGTGCTCCCGCTTTATCATGCTATATCTCGAAAACGGTTCTTCGTACGCAAAAAATTTATATTAATAATTTTGTAGAGAATACTATTTTACGTAAGTTTTGTTATGGGTTCTTACGACGTCAGATGCACTGGAAGCGAGATTTTCGCGAAAAAACGATTTTAATGACCTTTGACCTTCGATATCTCAAGACGCACAAGGGTAGGCATATGAGATTTTTTTGTGCTTCATTAGAACATCAAAACGAAGGTCTCTGCAAAAATTCAGCTTGTTCGGCCTCATTCCGCAGAGGAAGTCTTATTTCTCTGGAGTAGTATGTCATAGTATGTCGGTTTGCGTCGCACCAATCCTTAACCCTGGCCAGATCATCGTCCAAGGCCAATCTCAGATGTTCCACATCCCTTTCACGCCATAAAATGGTGGTGTCATTTGCAAACATAGTTATCTCGCCCTTTAACGATAATAGAGGCAGGTCATTAACATATATGAGAAAGAGTAATGGTCCCAGGACAGAACCCTGGGAAACCCCAGAGGAAATCGGTCGGGCACCCGAGCAATGTCCCCCAAATCTGACCATCTGAACACGACCCGACAAATAGGAACCAAGAAGACCCCTAAAGCCATACCTTTCCAGCTTCCACAGCAGTATTCCATCATCTACACAGTCAAATGCTTTGGATATATCACAGAACACTGCTGCAGCCGCCTCACCAGAGTTTAGTCCGGTGTAAAGAAGATGAAGAAGATCAAAAATGGCATCACCCGTATCCCTCGATTCCCGGAAGCCAAACTGCCTAGGACTTAAAAGGCAAAGTCTATTCAAAAATAGTAATTCTCTCCCTCACCAGCCTTTCCACGATCTTTGACAAGGTAGGCAGAAGCGCTATTGGACGAAATTGTGTTGTGGTCGCCGCCCTTACAATTTCTGCCTGCTTAAGACAGAACAAACAGGAAACAAACCCGTTGAAAATGAGTCATTTATTCTCAGCTAGGGCTTCCAGAGCCGCATTATAAGATCCTTTACACAAATAATGCCCTATATAAAAATCGGCCATTCCCATTGGTCGATCCGCATGGCCCTCCGCTCGCTACGGGGGCTCAAGAAAAGGAAACTAACCAGGTGCTAACCCAATCTAACGCAAGACATACCCAAAATCAAGAAAAAAAGCTGTTTAGAAACATAATCTGTAAAAAATAATAAAAAAAGCAACGGGGTTCGAACCCACGTTTTCCAGGTGAGAGCCAACGATCTAAACCTTTACACCACCAGAGCTCTTGTCAGAAATCGATTGCAGTACGTAGACATATCGTAATACGAGATGGATCGACCAATAGGAGAGGTCGATTTTTACATAGTGCACTATTTGTGTAAAGGATCTTTAAATGCTCCAGAGCCTTGGTTGGAAGAGCAGAAAAAAATTCTCAGAGAGAGCTGGTTCCATCCTGAAGAAGTCTTATTCCTGATCCTTCCAATAATACTTTTGACCTCGAGTGTATTTGTAGGACCAAAAAAGAAAGTCTCAGCAACATTTATATCTCTCATGAAGTGTTCGGGCTCATACACGGCTGAAATACTATTGGTCAGTTCAATAGCAACACTGCAGTAGAATGAATTAATACTGTCCGCACTTAACTCGGAATCTGTTGGCACATCAGTCATTTTCCCTCTGAGCTCATTCACAATACACCACGATTGTTTTGATTTATTACAAGAATTTTCGATTCGTCGACCATAATACAATCGCTTGGAAAGGGCAATGGTTTTACGATATATTCTCCTGTAGTGATTAAAATATTCTAAGAAGAGTTGATTATCCATTGAAAACTTTCGAACATACTGAAGGCACCGCATATTGCTTCCTGACACCCTCAAACCCTCTGTGTACCAAGGCGTTCTCTTTTTATGTTTTTTGTTAACAATAGGAAATGCCTAGTTAAAAATACTCAAAATCACAGAATGGAAGTGACCTAGCCTGCTTCCAGAGTCAGATACTCTCTCCCAATCATTGATCTCATCACAAAGACGGCCGAATCGCGAAAAAAATTTCTCTGTGTAAAGTCTGTAACGCTGAACACTCTTAAGCTCCTAGCACTTGAATAGTGATATATAGGCCAAAACAGCCTCATGGTCGGACAATACCGCATTGTTACAGTCACAAGCAATATTCTCACTCCCCACAGGGGTACAAATATAATCGATAATGGAGGAAGAGTGGCCAGAGAAACGGGTAGGTTGATCGACATGCATAAACAAACCAAAAAACTGCAAAAGATTGCACAAAGATATTGTGCGGGCATTAACTCGGTCCCCAAAGTATGTGTTAAAATCGCCAGATACCACCAAAGCTCCGCTCACTAAGACACCCGCCAACAGAGGCTCCAATCCCACCAAAAAAACTGTCAAAATTCACAGAAGGCGACCTATAAATTTCCAGCACACAAGGTTAGTCTTTTTACAATATGACATGGAGAATTGAATGACTTTTTCCTCAATAAGTTAGTCAAATTTGTTAACCGGGACAAAAGTGTATCTGGAAAATTTGTATGCGTTAATATAATAGTGCCTCCATGGCAGAACTCTGTGACCACAGTGTAATCCAGTAAGCCCAGGGGCTCATTCCGTCTCAACCAGTGCTCAACAAGAACCACAATCTCAGGAGACCCCAAAGACTCAAGAAACAGCTCAAGTTCACTTACCTTATTTCTGACAGACTGTATATTTAATAAAACTAAATTAATTAAAGCGCTAGCCCAATTTTTCAGCTTTTATCCCAATATATGCACGTTTTTCCGAATTTTCGTGACGGTGGAAGCAGGAGTGGAATGGTTGGTAGTATCCACAGAGGGAACAATGCTGTTTGCATTGGGAAATTTACAGTGAGTACTCTGCTTTTCAACATTGCCGTTTAAAAGTCGCGGCTGATTGTCCTCCCATGTGTTCACTGAATCATCAATATGAACTGGAGGCAGCTCCTAAGGCCGTGTCCCGCTGGACAGAACAGAATTTAACACTAATAAACGGAATCATCTCCCGGTTTAACTTTTCAAGTTCAACAAGACCGTCCTTCTTCTTCTCAAGCTCACCATCTGCCTGATATTTCTTACTCCAACGCATTTCATTTTCTTGCATAAGGTCTGCTATTTCGGCTTTCAATGTTCGTATATCACTTATTTCAGACAGGACATCCGTTTGGGTGTCAATAGCAGTGACACTGGATATCTTAGTTTGAGTTGTTGATGAGGACGTCTCCATAAATGAGGTCTGTGACTGTCCATTGCATGTAGATGTGATTGTTTGGGTCTCAGCGTGTATCAAGTTAGCAGTATTAGGCTTTTGAATAATTAAATTTTGTTCATCAATGATTTTTGTTAAATCATCAGTCCTAGACCTGTACACTTCAATCTGCGAAACCTATATTGCCTCCATTTCGGTCGCTTCCCCTTCAAAAGATGTAGAGCGTTTTTAAATGCCTATACGCAAAATACCCTTTTAATAAATACTCTTGGTATACGATCTACCTTTGTACCTCTTCACACCAATCACCCTACATGAAACTGCCTTATGATCTGGCAAGTATCTACTTTGCGTAGGTCCACCAACAAACATGCAGAGACTCGAGGAATCCAACAAAAAATTATGTGCCTCACCTTTATAAGCATACAGGTGAAGTGAAACTTTTGAAAAGGATATAAAGAACCGAGTTTTTATTTTTTAAAGCTTTTTTTTCAACTTTTACCCCGGTTTCGACACTTTTTTAAATTTATTTTTCTTTTTTTCCAACTTTTTTTTTCGAAAGAAACGGCGTTTCACAAACTTTTTTAGTTATTTTTTTTTTCTTTATTTCGTTTTTCTACTCTTATTAACTTTCCGAATAATTTTTTCTCCTTTTTTTTATTATTTTTTTCCTGTTTGGTTTTATAATACTTTTATTAACTTTCTGAACAATCTTTTGTTTTTGTTCTTTTTAATTATTTTTTTTATTCCATTTTATAATACTTTTATTAACTGTCCGAACATTTTTTACGTTTTTTTTAAATTTTTTTTCTATGTTTTGAAAAATGTTTTTTTTTTTCATAAAGCATTTTTTTCTTCCCACTTTTGCCATCCCCGACCTCGTAGGTGAACTTCTTCGCCTTTTTTCGTCGAAAACCACGTTTCTCCAAAAATTCTTGTTTTTCTATTATGTTTTTTCTTATTTCGTTTTATAATACTTTTATACTTTCCAAACAATTTTTTACGTTTTCTTTTTCAATTTTTTTCGAACATTTTTGGGCATTCGAGGTGGTTGGGGTTAACTATACTGGAACATGCTTAATTAAAGGGGCGTTTCACTTTGATAAGTGTTTCACTTTAATAAGCATTTTTTCTGACTTTACCCTCGCTAAGGAAGTTTCACTTCAAAAATACTTATTAATCCTGTGTTGAGCAAATGCAATAAATGAATGAAACTAAATTAACTATTACGTACCACCTTCGGGATCCAAAGTAGCCTCAATAACCCCATCTCGAATGGCTTTAGCCACAATAAACTCGGCATCCTCTGCCGAGTCGAGCCCCAGTTTCTTAGCAATATCCGGCGGTGATATTCGCGAGTACGACAATCCAATGCTCCTTATGGCGGTCTTGATTACGTTATGGCGCAAACGCAAGATCAAAGTGTAGGTGTGATCTTGCCTGAATTGGGGCCCAAAGTTCTCCAGAACTTCTCCGAAACGGTGCAAGTTACCCATACGCACGGCTTGGGTCAACTGGAAGTAGGGACCAAGGGAGTGGCGCATTGAGGCTTGTCTAACAAAAAAAAAAAACGTTCTGTTATTATAATTAGCTCATCTAAGGGATTCATGTCTCGTAAACACAATAATGGGTATAATATTGGCAACATTTAAATATTTCTTACCTAAAAATTTGCCTCTCGGGTATATCTCCCAACAGTAACTCTACTACAACCAACAACTTTTGCACAGTCTGTCTGAAACCAACTGCAGTATTCTGGGGAGCCTTCCTCATAGCTTGCACCAAATGCTTATGAGCCACACTGTACTCCAACCTAGCGGCCTTGATCCTGCCTAAATAGTACAAAAACCGGGCCCATTCATTGTTACTGGCGGTTTCAGGGAAAACACATTTGGATACTAGCTTGTCAGCCTGATCATAGAGAGAATAATGAAGATAGTTCCTGAGCAGACAGTTGATGAGAACAGCCTGACCTTCAAAGTCGTTTCGGATGGTTGCTGTGCGAAGTCTTGCGTGGAGAAAATTACGGATTGTGTCTAACCTAGAGGAAGGAGAATATTGTTTCAAAGGTAGTTAGTTATTCATCAGCGAACAAAAAACGTTTGCATTTAGATCCGTGTATACGACTTACTATTTAAATGTTAGGAAATTAACATACAATCAATATATTCTAAACTAGTGATGGACCTTTAGTGTCAGAAGGATTTTGGGTATCAATGCAGTTCTATAAATATTTTATAAACTAAATCAGTTTATCTTCATTAAAATTTGTATTTGTTTTCAATTTATTTTGCAAAATCATATTTTGTCCACAGTAATAAAAGTAAAGTGTTATCAGCCCATCGCCCTACCTGTTTGTTAACTCAGCTACCCTCGAATGATAAAAATAACATTTAGCAGCGATCAAATCAATCGTCCGGCGATTCTGGCCGGTTATTTTGGTCATCAGTGCTTGAGAACACCTTACTGCCTCTTCCAATTTGTTTGTGTCTATCAATCTTACTAAAATGAGTAAATTGATATAAGAATCAACTTCCGGCACAGGGCTTTTTGTCGCTGATCTCGTCCTGGTTTGAGAACTATCTATTTCCGCTGTAGCTTCCTCCACGAATGCTAATAGAGGTTCTCTCTCTGAAGGAGGGTACACCTGGCTTATTAGGCTTCTCAACACGACCCCATTCAATTTTCTTCTTGTGTTAGGTAAACATCTGCAGAAAAATAAAATGGAAATTAAATTGGGCTCTCTCTCTAACCTGTAATATCTTTATCAAACAAAAAATAAATATAGTACATACTTGCAAAAGAGTAAACACTGCTATGTAATTAACAATAAAAATAATAAATTAAGAAAGTAGATGAGAGATAAAAATAGTTTAATTTACAAACTTAAGCTTGACCCCACATCAACAGACGATACTTCCATGCTGAATATACAAGTGCATGAACACCATCAGCATGACAGATTTATCTACCAGGAGAATTTTTAAATAATTGTAAGTTACACTAGGTTAGTGATATATCTAAAGAACTGTGTTGTATTGCATTTGATTCACTGTTTTGGTTTAAGATGTTGTGTCTGAATTGGCTATATATATCCTATGGATACAATTTAAAAAATTTCTTCACCAATGATATATATAAATGTTTCACTTCCAATCACTACTTGCTTTTTGCCCTTGGCCTCAAATTAAGTTGTCTAATCAGGACTCCTGGAGATTGTGGCAAGCTCCAGTATGACCTGATTAATGTGCAAAAGTGGTGTTTGAACATGGACATGGCTCTCAACCCAGGCAAATGCAAAGCCATGATTTTTTCCCGCTCTAGAACCCAAATAAGTTTTCAGTACAAGATCCAATGCTACCTCAAGAATACCTACTTCTTTTGTCAAGGACCTGGGTATCACTCTGGATACAACTCTCCAGTTTTCTCAACATCTTAACAATGTTGTCAGTAACGCTTTTTAAATGCAGGGCTTTATTAAAATATCCACCGAAAATTTTGCTAATCTAAAGGCTCCCAAAACACTCGCTCTTGTTCATTCTCATTTGAAATATGCTTCTTGTGACTGATCTCCCTTTTATGGCATCCATATTCAAACACTTAGTTTAGTGGAGCACAGCTTTTTGAAACAAAATGCATTATGTCACCAATTATATTATGTCACAAGAGAAGAGATCTGCAATTATTTTATAACATATTGTACGGCAGAGTCGCAGACAGTTTTTTACAATCAAGTACACATTCAACAGAGGCACATTCACATTGGACAAATAAATTATTAATATTTTCAATTGCTTTATACTTTACAG
>MU182274.1:373627-396681 GCA_016904865.1 Pissodes strobi | reverse complement strand
GAGACCCCCTCATATCTCCGTTAAAGGATAATAATATATCGCAACGCATGCTCTTATACAGTTCTTTACGTGGAATCCAGTGGCGTAGTCAGATTTTGACTGTAAGCTGTCAATTTTTAGCTATAAATCAAACTTTTTCCTTCTTGGAACACCCTGTATGGACACTCTGGTCTGTAATGGACACTCTGTATAATTTCCAAGGATTTGAAAGTGTGTCACAATGTTCCTATTAAGAACACATAGTGCTTATAGTTTTTCAACTTAAAGAAAAGTAACACGTAAACGATGTTTAGTACGTGATATCCTAGTAATCAGACGAGATTATGAGATACGCTGCTATTGATCGAGTAGCCCGATCTGCCAGAATATTTTTAACGGATGTGGATTAAGTTTTGTATGTGCGTTACAGTGGCATTGTATTGTGTTGAGCGTTTTAACAAATATAAACCAAGTAAAAATGCCTGATTGTGCGGAGGAACTTCCCACCATCAACATATTTTAGATTTAAATATCTACGACGCCGAAGAAACAGCATGCTAATGGACTGAGACGAGATTGTAATATAGAGAGGATTATTTAATAAAGATAAGAGCTTACAAAAACAAAATTCGAAAGATTTATTACTTAGACGACGGATAAATTTGGGGCATACCAAATCAAAAGTATGGGTTGATAATTCAATCTCTTCGCCTAGTGTTTTTGAGTGCCATATACTTAATTATTGCTTTAAAATAAAACATTTTAAAAACATAAAAAGGCAAAAAAGGCGATAGAAGTGAAAACTGCAACAAGGCGAGATTAATATTGAAAAAAAAATCGATTCTAGGAGGCGCCCGACTTCGAGCCCTCTACCATCTGAGCTCACCCTGAATAAAAAGCATCATCATTTGTAATCCGGTCTCTTGAATGGTTTTTGATGTGATCAGCATTCCTATATAAAAAAAATCGAAAAAAGGCCTTCCATTTTTTGACCTATAAACTCGCGGTATTTTCGAAGCAGAGAAACATTTAAAGTTTTCCTCCGATAAATTCCCTCTAGAATGTCGTCTCGGGTTTTTCGATCTTCGCGACTTTTTCAAGGCTAGAACGGCCCAAAGTGACTCCTTTCTTAAAAATATCCACGCCCAAAAGAATTACTCCCCATTTTCCCTCACCAATTTCGATAGGGCTCGAAAGACCGTCAAGAAGAATGTGTCCACATAAAATTTAATCAAAATTAATTAAATTTATAGTTATCGTGTATCAAAGAAAAATTTTGAAAAAACGCACATTTGACGTAATAACGCAGAAACGGATAATCGAATGACCAAAAACAATTGACCGTCGGCGTCTCCTAAGTGTTGTTTAACAACGTGCAAAATATCAAATTTTCAATCGCACCCGTTTTCCCGAAAAATTTCAAGTTTCAAAAAATTATTCGAATGAGCCTTAAATAGTCGAATGCGTAGACAGCTTAAGGCGCACATGTTTTTGCGTAACCAGCTCACTCTTATTCACTACCCAGGCTGAACGCCTCAAAATAGGTTTTCACTTTAAAAACAGAAATACTACTTTTATATAGTTAAGACTCCGTGTAGTATATAAGACTATTATTGAATTCGACAGACATACTACCAATCATTACTAACAAGTCTCATTTGTGCATTCTAACAAAGAAATACCTTTTGAACAGGATTTATGCCTGAATGACATTAGTTTTTTTATTCGGAATTTTCAAATTCACTAGCAGAAAAACTAGTTAAAAAATCAAAATAAATTTGAGTGCTTTACAGTAGCCTTTCGTGTGAAACATTTCCCACCTTCTTGTCAATTTAGAAACCTGCTTGACAATCTTAAGGCCTCTCAGACAAAAGCAACGCAAAATTGGTGTTTTGAAGTGAAACTTCTTTATCGAGGGTAGTAAGTACGAAAAAATTAAACAGAAATCAATGTGAAACAATTTAATGAAGCATGTTCCAGTATAGCTAGAGGGCTGAACTTTTCTGGACATGTAGCCGGGGTAAAATGAGGATGCTGGACGAAAACTGGAAACTCTATCAATCCCAATGACATTTATCCACTTACCAGTCGTGGTTGAAGCCCGGGTCTCAAAATTTCCAGAAATCTATCTATTTCATACATAAATCCACCAGTCAATATCTTACACGGTCCTTCAGCTGCTAACAAACGTTCTGTGGTGGCTGCTATTACAAGTTTTCTTTGATGGGGGAAGACATTGGCTCACTTCATTCCGCTAGGTTGACCGAGTCTCAAGGAAATAGAAACCTGGGCGAATGTGGACTCGATAATCCAATCCACTTTCATCAGATGATTTACAGAGAAATAATTGTATAGTGTGCCCAGCAGTTTTTGAACTTTTCCGTATGAAGACCAAGAGGACCAAAAGCAGCTACCTGCCATTGCAAATGACAGCAGACGTTTACAAGAGCGAAATTCTAGAAGCATAGGCATTTACAGTTATTTTCTTTGTACCGCATTTCAAACTACACCAAATGAACAAAATATAATACCGTATCAACGCCATATTTAATTGTTATCGAGAAATTGCCATCAATTTGACTGTTACTTAATTTAAAACTTGCTTTACCTCGTTTTGTTGGGAAAAAAAGTTTAAAAATCAATGGTAAAATTTCTCTCTTTGCTGACGACACAAACATAACTTGGAGTGATTCTAATACTTTCTCCCAGCACTCTAATATCTCCAGCGATCTTGTCACAATCAAAACTTGGTCTGACTCAAATTGGCTGTGTTTCAACGTTGATAAAACGGTAGCCTTATCTTATAAAACAACCTTACAACAACCTTTGCTACTTCACAACAGCAATATTAAATACGTTGAATCGACTAAATTCCTAGGTTTGAATATTAGTGTCAACCTTAAGCGGTCCGCACTTATTGATTCTTTAATAAGAAAACTATCTTCGGCCTGCTTCGCAATTCGATCAGTTTCGAAGGAACTAAATTTGTCACTTACTTCTCTTTGTTTGAATCTCATCTTCGCTACGGCCTTCCTTTTTGGGGCTGCTGTAACATAGAGCAATTTCGTACCATTTTCAAACTTCAAAAGAGAGCAATTCGTTATTTATTTGGTCTTAATGGCAGAGCTCATTGCGAATACTACTTTAAAAAATATAAAATTCTTACGCTTCCTGCTTTGTTTATTTTAGAAACAACTTGTTCAATACGCAAATATCGAACCATATTTCCCGAAAGGCCACAACATGAGTACCCAACAAGAAGTTCGAGTCAGGACATCTACCTTCCTTTTCCCTCCTCTGAAATAATAAAAAATTCTATTCTTTATAACTCTAAGAAGTTATACAATACACTCCTGCTACATCTTAAATCCATCCCTACATTTGCTAAAGGATACCGCACGGATAACATGGTATTATGGACCCCGGTAGATTTTGTTCATTTTATAATATTTTGTAGGTGTTATCCCTATAATAAACATAGTAAAATTAAGAATTGTCTATGATAGAAAGTACAGGGTGTCAAAGATCATAAGTCCGGTCATTGGTGAATAGCGCACTCGCGCATTTTTTCTAATACCTCAATATGTTTATAGTACATTTAAATAATTTTGGTGTCATTTGAGAGATAATTCATGTTCCGCAAGAGCAAGTTAAAAAATAGTGCACAGGGTGACCAAGTTTTTTTAGAAAAATGTTTAATTTTTAACATATTTTCTGTATAGCTTACCTATATGAGTCCACCAAAGAACTCCTGGTGTCATCTTTCAATTGCTATTCTAGATCCCTGTCTACGAAAGGTATAACTAATACTTACAGGGTGACTAACACAAACTTCCCCTTATTTCTTTTTTATCAAGCTTGTGGGTGACTTTGTCGAAGCACTGTACAAGTACATTTTCCTTCGTTAAGGGTTCTAGAAAACTATACCCACTATGTTATTAAAATCTAGTTATCCATAGATTTGTTTTTATAGTTACGTTGTCAATCAAAAACGGCAGTTATTTCAGCAAGCAGTAAGCTGCAATAGTGTGACTTTTTATGCTAAAACCAGTATGGCCTTTCGACTTCGTTGTTATATTTGCGATTACAATTTTCGAAGAAATCTGCTAGTAGCTCTAAATGCAGATCAAGATATTGAAATTGCTAAACGTCGCCGGAATGATCTGCAGTATCCAGAACAGGCGGTAAATGATAATACAAGGCTTTGTCATAATTGCAACATGAGGGAGTTGGAGGAGATTAGAGTATAACAGAATGATGCAGATCCTACAATCATTAAGGTACTTTTTAAAAATAGTGCTAGATGTTGCTTTGTATGCGGTAATAATAATCTAGAAGGAATTCGAAGACCATCTTCAAGCCTGAGGGCAAATGTTTTTATTAAAACAGAAATATATGTTGCTCCTCACGTACGAGTATGTGGTGACCACCTTGATTCAAGAGGAATGTTATTCGAACCTTTATTAGATGGCTTACGTGGAATAAGAAGTCCTTACAATTTGCAAGGAAACGAATTGAATATTTCGTGACCTTTTTCAGTTATGTCATCCAGTATTCCTTTATGGTTGTCAGAGAACAGTTTCTAAGAAAGATCTTATATGTTTTTTTTTGTGCAAAATGCGGTAGGGACTTTCTGACTATTTCTTAAGGGTCATGTTCAACTATGCTTCTCGCCAGTTAGTCATTTCCACCATTACTAAAGTGTTATTGTGCCTTGATACTAATATTTCACCACTCAATTTAAGTTATAGACACATAAATAGAAACGAATACATTAATAATCATGTAAGCGATTTTTCCAATATCTTGTATAACGAAAACCCTGATATTCAAAAGGCCATCGCTATTATAGACGGAACTTATATAAAAATCCACAAAAGTCGTAATTTCCAGGTACTTCGTCAGTCGTTTTCAGTACACAAACAGTACCATCTTTTAAAGCCGACAATTGTATCTGCACCGGATGGATATATCTTGGCAGTACATGGCCCATATTTTGCAGATAGTCGCAACAATGACGCTGCTACGCTTTTACACGAGTACAACCAAGACCTTGCTGAACTTAGAAACTGGTTTGCTGAAGGAGATATTTTTATCTTGGATAGAGGTTATAGAGACGCTCAAAACTTTTTAAGGGATATTGGCATTCAAACGGAAATGCCCGCACATCTTGAACATAGAGCCCAACTAACCACAGAAGAAGCCAACAAATCTAAGTTGGTTACAAAATCTAGATACGTCGTAGAATGGAGAAATGGGCATATTAAAAGTATTTACAAGTTTTTTAGAGACGCATTTCCAAATTCACTTATCCCACGCTTAGGTCAGTTTTTAAGGGTAGCCTGTGCACTTATTAATAGGTATCATCCAACTATCCATCTTGAAAATGCTACCCCAGAACTAGCTCAACAAATGTTAGAAAAGGCCCGTCAACCAAATGCTACACAGCTTAGAGTTAATAATGAGGGCATTTTTAGACGCCGTGCTATTTGGCAAGGAATGGAGCTTGAACAAATACCTAGTTTTCCACTACTCACTCTCGATTATCTTAGAGATTTGACTTTTGGAACATTTCAAATTAAAATGGCACCATCATATGTACATGATAATACACAAAAATTTGGAAACTTACATTTTGAATTAGATATGCGTTTAAACATACCAAACTTTCTAAGAATAAGAATTAACTCGCGTCACCGCAATGCAGTTAAGTATCAGTTGGCAGTAGAATATAATGAGGAACAAAATATTTCGGGATACTATTGTATATGCCGTTCAGGAGCCAGAACAGTAGGAACATGTTGCGAGTGTTATATGGTTTTAGGGTAAAAATGCGCGAGTGTGCTATTCACCAATGACCGGACTTCTGATCTTTTTCGATGATATTACGGGGTATCTCACTTACGAGTAAAGATAGAGAATTGCGGTTTTCGCATTACTGTGCTACTTTTTTGTGAAAAGAACGCTGGTAAAAACAAAATTTTCATAGCCCGCTTCGTTTGTGAGATACAGGGCGAAATTGAAAATAATGCATTTTGGGACCCCCCTCGTATCTCCGTTATCCTTTAACATATCGCAAAGCTAAAAAATGCTCTTATACAGTTTTTGACGTAGAATCCAGTGGCGTCATCAGATTTTTGCTGTGAGCTGCCAATTTTTAGCTATAGATTAAACTTATATTTTTTTAAATGAAACACCCTGTATATTTTTGTTTCGTTTGATTGGAAATCTTATAAGCTTTATAAAAATATATAATACATTATATGTATTTTAAATAATAAGCATAAAATTCATAATTTCACAAAATGTAGCTTGATACAACACTCTTGTATTTTTGTAATGTAACACCCTGTATATTTTTCTTTCGTTTGAATGGAAATTTTATAAGCTTTATATAAATACATGATATGTATTTTAAATAATAAGCCTAAAATCCATAATTTCACAAAATGTGTCTCTATACGACACTCTTGATGAGTATAGTATAAGCATTGCCTTTTAAACAATGGTATAAGTATTAGCAGGCAGCGACTATTAAGAACAATGGACCTGTCAGTGGCAAAATTTATATTTTCTGTGTAATATTGTATTTTTAACGATGGCTCAAAATGAAAATTATCAATATTTTTAAAAATATGACATGTTAGTCTGCTTTATACCGAGCATTGAAAACTTCCGTGAAGATTCTCAGCTATATTCCAATAAGTTTGTTTGAATATTTATTTACGTTTTGGCTTATTTGGTTTTATTTTTTAAGTATCATTTTAATTTATAGATATTCCGAAAGAAGGCATCCAGATCTTTTAATGTTTCCCGGAATAAAGAAAAAAATTGGTAGAACAAGGAACGTTGCCTCCGCCCTTACCGCGATTTTCCTTATTATACGTTTTTGGTAGGGGCCGGATAAACGTTCCATGTTCTCTTTATTCTAGAAAACATTAAATGACCAGGTTGTCTTCTTTCAGAATATCCATAAATTAAAATTATATTTAAATAAAAAATAAACCCAAATAATCAAAAGGTAAATAAATATTCAAACAAACATATTGAATACCTAATAGTTGACAAGCTTCACAGGAGTTTTCATTGCTCTGTATGAAGCAGACTAGCATGTTATATTTTTCTAAATATTCATAATTTTCGTTTTCAACCATCGTAAAAAATACAATATTACACAGAAAATATAAATTTTGCCACTGACAGGTCTTGCCAATAAAAAATGACCACTCCATTGCTCTGATAGTATCTGCCTACTAATACTTATAACGTTGTTTAAAAGATAATGCTTATACTATACTCGTCAAGAGTGTCGTATAGAGATATATTTTGTGAAATTATGAATTTTAGGCTTATTATATAAAATACACATAATGTATTATATATTTTTGAAAAGCTTATAAAATTTCTATTCAAACGAAAGAAAAATATACAGGGTGTTCTATTTAAAAAAACATAAGTTTGATTTATAGCTAAAAATTGACAGCTCACAGCAAAAGTCTAATCACGCCACTGGATTCTACGTCAAAACCTGTATAAGAGCAATTTTTTAGCTTTGCGATATGTTAAAGGATAACGAAGATACGAGGGGGGTCCCAAAATGCATTATTTTCAATTTCGCCCTGTATCTCAGAAACGAAGCGGGCTATGAAAATTTTGTTTATACCATCGTTCTTTCCACAAAAAAGTAGCACAGTATTGCGAAAACCGCAACTCTCTATCTTTACTCGTAAGTGAGATACCCCGTAATATCATCGAAAATGGGACACCCTGTACTTTCTATTACAGACATACGATCCCTTTTTAATTTTACTATGTTTATTATAGGGATAGGACCTACAAATTATTATAAAATGAACAAAATCTATCGGGGTCCATAATACCATGTTATCCGTGCGGTATCCATCGTGAAAAAACGAAAGCTTACCTACTAGAAAGACCTTATTATTCTATAAATGAGTTTTACGTGGATAATTAAAAAAAACTCTCTATTAATTTCAATTAATCGTTAATCATTATTAAATCTTTCTATTTGGGCATCATGTGCGGCGGTGAAGAGAATTTTATAGTAGAACAATGGAATGGTTTAGCTTTTTGACGAATAAGTGGTTTCGCGGGTATACAGGAATTACACAAAATTAAATTTTCAAGGCTACCTATCAATTTTTGTCATGTTTTGTTTATTTTTACTGGGTATTTCAACTTGTACATCGCAATTGTCTTCCCTCGTAGAGCAACGCTCGTTAAGAAAAATAACTTTTTTGATCAAATTAAAAAGCACTCTATATGGTAGGAACTTACTAGGACATATTTTTAGGGATTTAAATCGTTTAAATCTATCATTATCAAAGCATTATATATTCCTTAATGCGTAGTGAAACGACCGACTCGCTAGTGGCCACGTGTTCATTTATGTATATATACCCTACTTCTCTTTAAGCTTAATAGACTATAGCAATTGTCAGGTACATAATAGGTTAGGTATGCATATCATAAGGGTGATCGAGTGATGTATCTCAGAAGAATAATTAGCTCTCTTAGTACGTCCGTTGTTTTTATCAGTTCTGCATGTATGAATCCCGAAACAACAGAAGCCCATTATTTGCTATTTTATTCTAGGCCAACATTCACCAGAAGCCCATTACTTGCTATTTTATTCTAGGCCAACATTTGCATGATTTTCCTATTTACATATTATATATATTTTTTTATGAGCAATCATAACGTCAATATTTCCCTATATTGCTTGAAGATATTGCGCCTGAAATAAGCTAGAAACTGCTCTGGATAATTAGTCCCTAAGTAGATTATTACTTTGAACTTTCACCAACAATTTTTTTACGGTATTCAAACTAAATTGAATAATAATAATTATGAAGTTGAGGGTCTAATTTTGGTATAATCTAACGACGCAAAAATTCACATTTAGTTCTAGTAGGAGATATTCGATATATTATATTATTAATAAAAATGACATATTTCGACGTCGTGCAATATCTTCGCTGTATGTCAAGTATATTTCTTGCCAATCTAAATTTACTGACAGATAAACTTCATATTTTTAGTTTTTTTTTGTCCCGTTTATACTAAATGTATGATATTGCAATAATTATTATTGATACTCCATGAACTGCATGTTCCGAACTAATGCTAATTTCCAAAACTCATAGGTATGTTACATGCACCTAGTACCCAGGTAAGACTGAAAAATAATTAAGAAAAATGACGCCAGTTAGAATAGTATACCTCGCTAAACAACATGTTAGACCATCTCCAAGCGACATAGAGAACAAGTGAAGAAATTAGGAATCAATCCAATCAACTAAAAAGCAACCAATTTTACTCTAAAATATGCGTGCACTACCAACCAACTACAAAGAGAAGGACATTAAGGGTCAGAGGGGGAGAGCATGCACCCCTCCCCCCGCGTACCTCTATAATTAATGGAGCCACCAACTCATTGTCCGTGATGCGCGTCACCACTGTCTCCGTAAACGTGCTTTTGGTGATTGTCTCAGTCACTTTACCGGGACCCGTCGGCGCGGGGGGAAGCTCTATCGTATCCGGTTTTCGAATTGTTACAGTGGTAACGGACGCGGCGGTGCCATTGGCCGTTTCAGAAGAAGTGGGATTTTGAGAGGAGAGGTTTTTGGATAGGAAATGAGCAGGAATCATGGCTTGGAAATCTTCATTGGTGATAGGCCTTGGCAGTACCTGTTCGTCACTATCGATCGATGAGGTCGGAGTCGCTTTCTTATGATTATTATTTGTCATCGTGGGAGATGGTTGTTTCTGCGAATTACTGAGCGGGATTTCTGCGTTGTTTTGGCTGTTCAAACGGCGAGGAGCGGGCTTAGGAGCATCGTGGCTGAGAGGTGTGGTTGTCGAATGGTTGGCGGTGATGTAATTATGATCGATTCCATTTGTTTTTGGCAGTTCTACGGGGTTATCTCGGCTTACTAATGGAGGTGTATTTTCAGAGATTTGCTTGTTGATCTTGGGCTCGGGAGATTCGCTCTGAAATCAAAGGATCAATAATTATTAACATATATTCTGTCTTAATAGTATATTTCAGATTGCGCTAAAATTTGTATAGCAGAAATGTAAAACAAGCAAGATATTTTATTGTCAAAATTATTATAATTTTTGTTTCGTTTAGTGAAAACGTCTACATCTTACCACCTGCTATAATAATAATAATAATAAGAATAATAATAATAATAATAACACAAGATATTTATACCAAATTCGAAAGATCTCTTATACAAACTTAATAGTGTAACGAAATAATTCGTTACATGGTTTTTCATATTCTAAGATTTCTTTATTACAAAGTGATTTTTATGCAAATTTCTACATGCGGTGGATTTCTGTAATTGAGAAGGGCCTTCGATAGAAGTTAAATCATTTATACATAGTGAGCTGCCATTGAAATAGTACGAATAGTATTTCTACATCGGTTTCTTTAACAAGCATATTTTAATGTTCCCCCCTTTGGACAGAGGGCGATAGTAATATCGTAATTTTTGATGAGTCGTCCCCCTTCTCGGAGCGGTGCGTATCGTGCGGATATTGGAATCGACCGGCCAACTAGGCTTGGTCTCTGATTTCACGTCAAGGTGAGCAGCCGATTTTTTTTTCTGCCGGGTGTAATTTTGCACATTGGGTTTTTAAGTTTATCGAAATTATTTTACTGTTTTAGGAGTGTCTTAAGACAATTTTCAGATTTAGAGGGATTTTCAAAGCAATGATCTAGTCAACAATATTTTTGACTGATTTCTTATATTTAGATTTATAAATTGTATTCTTTATTCATCGTGGCCACCTTGGCACTTTTTATGATATATTTTTGAATAAATGATCTTGTTGTTGGTTTTAAGTTTTCAGCAAATTCTTGGCTCTAATCCGCCACTTTTAGAAGTCAGTTAATTGATTGAGGCCCTTGCCAAAATTTGGGAAGGGACGGATGGGTAGCCAATAGACCTTCAGTTTACTGCCGGTGCAGGATTTGGGAAATCCTACTATCTAAAAGTCTAAGATTACTTTCGGTTCCGATACGTTATTACCAATTTTAGTGTTTATGATAGTCGCCAAAATTGAATTAATCTGGGTTAGTTTTAACTTACTTAATATTATTTTTAAACTATTCCGATACGTTTTTGCCCGTTTTGGTACTTTTAGTTACTTTTGGTTTGTTTTGGTTAGTATTTCAATCAAATTTTGGTTACTTTCAATTAGTTTCAATTTATTTTAGTTATTGAATTAATTCAAGTTAGTCGTCAAAATTCGCTTAATTTTGGTTAGTTTAAACTTATTTTAATATTTTTAATCTGTTACGATACATTTTAGCCCTTTTTGGTGCTATTGGTTAGTTTTGGTTAGTCGTTTAATCGACTTTCGGTTAGCTTCAATTAGTTTTAATTTAGTTTAGTAATTTGAATCGGTTCCGATACGTTATAACCAATTTAAATGTTTTTAATTAATTTAGGTTAGTTGCCAAAATTCGGTTAATTTGGGTCAGTTTCAACTTACTTTAATAATTTTAATCTGTTACGATACGTTTTAGCCCTTTTGGTTAGTCGTTCAATCGACTTTCGGTTAATTTCAGTTAGTTTTAATTTATTTAAATCATATGAACCGGTTCCGATACGTTATAACCAATTTTAAAGTTTTTGATTACTTTCGGTTAGTCGACGAAATTCGGCTAATTTGGGTTAGTTTTAACTTACTTTAGTATTTTTAATCTGTTCCGATACGTATTAGACCGTTTTGCTGCTTTTCCTTACTTTTGGTTAGTCATTCAGTCAACTTTCGGTAACTTTCACTTAGTTCCAATTTATTTTAGTCATTTGAACCGGTTCCGATACGTTATAATTAATTTAAATGTGTTTGATTAATTTTAGTTAGTCCTCAAAATTCGGTTAGTTTCAACTTACTTTCGTTCAATCAACTTTCGGTTAATTTCAGTTAGTTTTAATTTATTTTAGTTATTGGAACCGGTTCCGATACGTTATAACCAATTTGAATGTCTTTGGTTACTTGCCAACATTCGGTTAATTTGGGTTAGTTTTAATTTGCTTTAACATTTTTAATCTGTTCCGATACGTTTTAGTCCGTTTTTGTGCTATTAGTTACTTTTGGTTTGTCATTCAATCAACTTTCGGTTACTTTCAGTTAGTCCAATTTATTTTAGTCATTTGAATCGGTTCCTATAAGTTATAAACAAATTTAATGTTTTTGGTTAGTCGCTTAAATTCGTTTCGTTTTGGTTAGTTTTAACTTACTTTAATTTTTGTAACCTGTTACGATAGGTACGTTTTAGCCTGTTTTGGAGCTTATGGTTACTTTTGGCTAGCTTTGGTTAGTCGTTCAATTAACTTTCGGCACCGAACATTAACAAGACAAGAAGGATCACTGGAAGCTCCTCCCCTTGTTATGCCTATCGCACTCGAATATCGGATGCTACTCTTTTTCGATCCCTCGAAGTCGCCGCCGGGCGAGATGCATAAACCTGCTGTCCGTCGTTTGATAATGTTCGGTGGCGTAGAGAAAAGTAAAAAAATATACCAGTTGTCTTTATAAGTTTTATTTTTAAATTGAAATAAGCATTTACTTAGTGTTTTGTGTTTGGTTTTGCAATAAAATGCCACGAATCTGTTGTGTGGATGGATGTTATAGTAGAGAAGGGACACAAATATCACTATTTCGGTGCCCCAAAGATGAAAGTAGGTAAGTAAAGTGTTTTAGATGTCGATTTGGTTTTAAAATGTGAATATTGCATAATAAACTATAATAATAAAGAGTTGTGTTATCTTTCTTTTGAGTTTTAAGTGATCTTTTTGCGTATATGAGGCTCTAGAGGTATTCACGATAAAGTTATTACTAATATTTTTAGATGTCAACGTTGGAAGCTGGCCTTGGGATTTGTAAATAGGCATAGGTATGCCAACATGACAACTGAACAATTTAATAATAAATTAAGAGTGTGCGAATTACATTTTTCTCAAGAAAGTTTTATGCATAATAATGTAAGAACGAATCTGCAGTATAACGCTGTCCCATCACTAAATTTGCTGAAGAATAGCGGTGAAAATAGTAAGTACCTACCAATTTTTTTTTTATAAAGAATTTGGAGAATTATAAAACTTTGTTAGGGTACAGTGTTTGAAATTTAGTACTTAATATTTCAGGTGAGGTTACAACATCAAAAGAAGTTGCAACACAAGCAAATATTGAAGAAGTATTGTCCAGTAATAAAAAAGGTATTTTTGAAGTGAAAACCTCTTTAGGCGCGTTTTGCGTTTTTTTTGTGGGGGTTGAATGAGACCGAGCCGTCACGCTCGGCTAAGTAACGTCACGCGCCACGCTCCTTCTACTGGCATGTTCCCGTATACATAGAGAGCCGAAATTTGCAGGGGATGTAGCCGGGGTAAGAAGAAGATCCTGGACGAAAACGGGACCCAGTGCCCCTGTCTGTTTGGCCAGGGGTGGGGGAGAAGGAAAAACTTAAATAATTAATTTCAGGAGAACGGGAGGAGGTACGGGGTCGAAATTTTTATGGTAGGTGCATCTGATGGGGGGCACCTTAGACCATACGGAGGGGACCGGGGCTCTAATTTAGGGGGGATTTTGGGTTAAAAACCGTTCCCATATAGGCAGAGGGCTGTAATTTTTAGGGGATGTAGCCGGGGTAAAAAGAAGATCTTGGGCGAAAACGGGACTCCGTACCCTTCCCCCGTTTGGCCAGGGGAGGGGGGAGGAGGAAAAACTTAAATAATTAATTTCGGGAGAACGGGAAGGGGTACGGCGTCGAAATTCTTATGGTTAGACCATATAAGGGGACCGGGGCTCTAATTTAAGGGGGGATTTTGGGGGAAAACATTTTTTTGCCCGTATCTCTGCAACGAAGGCTCCGATCGAAATTCTGACAAACGATGACCCCGCTTGTTCAAGTTTCCACTTCTATCGTGTGGTCTTAAGCACACACAATTTTTTTTTAATTGTTTTGTATTATAGGTAAAGGGTGTTTCATGAGTCAGGATACTTTATGTAGCGGAATGTTAGGAATGCTTAGGCAGATAAGGTTTAATTCCTGAATTTTTTCTTTTGACGCTAAAGTAATATCACTTAACCAGGTGTAATGGGTCTAGGAGATGAAACCCCTGTCTTCTGTATATTTTTATATGATATTAATTAGAACTCATATTTCAGATAATATAAATATTCAAGATGCTTTTGTTCAAACAGAAGCTGAAAATGGTATGTATGTTTAGGTATAAAACCAATTTCATATAATAATTACACTAATACTGAAAATATTAAATCCGTTACAGTCTTATTTAAATTTTTTAGACACCTCAAAATTATATTACTGGTATTAAAATTAAATGCTCTCTCATTTTCTAGATAATGTTTGTAAAACCCGCGCCGATGCTTCCTTCCAAACTTGTGTGTTTACAAGAGGTATGTATATTCAAGTTGAATTATACTGGGTGACTCATAATTAGAGAGTATTTGATATTTGAAGACCTTTATTTTATTAACAATAAAAGGCATAACATATAGGATTTATTTTTAAATTTCTAAGATCCAAGGAAACGGATGTTTTGCTCAAATTGCAAAATTAGTCTTTTTGTAATATTTTTCCCACATATTTAGTAAAAACAAGGCATTGTTTTATTGGAAATGGAATTATAAGAAAGCCCTTAACATAGGAACAAATATATCTATATGTATACATTTTGATGACAGCTTATGTATTTCTTACATTTTGTAAAAACCTTATTTTATAGATAAATCCACTCAAACATCGGCAATGCTTTCGGCAAATACACCAAGAAAAAATATTCTTAAGGAGAGCTTAAAAGCGCTTAAAAAGGATTCGGCGTCGACAGCAAGTTGCTCAAAACAGCTTGAAACAGGCATAACTTTGGAAGATGTCCATAAATATTTGGACCAGAATTATTCAGAGCAGTCTTGTATGTTATTAAAAAACCAACTAAATTTATTAAATAAATCAGCTAAGGGATGTAGGTACACAGACGAATTAAAACAATTTGCATTAAGCGTATATTTTCTAGGACCTAAGACATACAAGCAAATTTCCACAATGTATAGATTGCCATCAAAGAGTACTTTAAATCGTTTTACAAGAAAATGGATAATAAATCCCGGTTTCAATGAATTTATTTTCCGTTTGATGGAAATTCGGGCAAAAATATTGAAAGAAAAAGAACGGGACTGTATTATTTGCTTGGATGAAATTAGTTTAAAATCGCATTTTTGTTATGACATATCCCGTGACAAGATAATAGGTTTTCAGGAAGGAAATAATACAGACAGTTCCAAAGTAGCAACCTCTGCATTAGTTGTAGTGGCGCGAGGTATTGCTAGAAGTTGGAAGCAACCTATTGCCTATTTTTTTTTATAACTCAACAGCTCCCTCGGAAGAAATAAGGGATATATTATTTGAAAGTGTTAGAAAACTAAATCGAGTAGGTTTTAACGTTATGGGGGTAGTCTCAGATCAAGGATCTAACTTTAGAAAATTGGTTAACAAACTACTCCATTTAACACCAAACAATACTCATTTTTGGGTAGATAATATGAAGCTTTTTTATATGTACGACGTGCCTCATCTTTTGAAATCTACAAGGAACAATTTTTTTTCTTATGATTTCCGTTTGTCAGATGGGCTGGCAAGAAAAAGTTACTTAGATAATTTTTACCATCACGACAAAAAAAAAGCTAGTAGACTTTGCCCTAAACTTACTGACGAGCATATGTTTCCTAGTAGCTTTCAAAAAATGAAGGTAAAATATGCATCGCAAGTCTTTAGTCACTCTCTTTCAGCTGCCCTATATACCTACATATATTTTAAGGTTTTACCTCCAGAAGCAATGCTTACTGCAAAATTCATACAAGCAATAAATGATTTATTTGATTTATTAAATTCTTCCCATCTAAACAACTTTAACGCATTTATGGGCACAGAAAAACAATTGCAATTTTTGGAAGAAATAAAAGATTTGTTGAATGACTTAAAGGTAATTAAAATAGTGGAGGTAAAACAGAACGATGGAAAGGTAACCCATGTGGAAAAATGTATAAATAATACTATGCATTTTATAAATGGCTGGAAAATCACAATTAACTCTGTTCTATCTTTATGGGAAACTTTAAAATGCAAAAATTATTCATTTCTTTTAACAAGAAACCTTAATCAGGATTGCATCGAAAATTTTTTTGGCCTGATAAGAAATTGTTGCGGAAACTCGAGAAATCCAACCCCAATTCAATTTTGTAGGGCATTCAAGAAATTATTTACCCTAAAATATTTTAATGAAGTTGAGGGTACAAATTGTATCAACGATATTAATAAAGTATTGCTTAATGTAACTCCTGATATGCTCCAAAAATATAAAAATATCGATGTACCAATATTAACAAAAAATAGTTCTTTAAAAGTTTTTACAAATGACTATAGAAATCTTTCAAGTACGGACGGCAATGCTGTAGTTTACATTACTGGCTATCTATTAAAGAAATGTTTGCTGCAACACTCTTGTAACACTTGCACAAAATATAATGATGAAAAGACATTACAAAAAGAAGCTGCTGTTTTTTTAGACTTTAAAGCATATTCGAGTTCTAAAAACTATGGAGGTCTGAATTTACCCCCTAGTAATATTGTAGAATATGTCAAAGACCTAGAAACAATCTTTCTTGACAATTTTAATAAACTTAGTTGTTACGAGAATGTTGGAGCCAAACTAAAGAAATTATATGAAAATATACTGTTTACACATCCTTGTGAAGAGTTTCCTCGTAAATATTTTTTAAGCCTCTATATTAGGGTGCGTATTTATTTTACAATTAAATTTGCTAACCGTGATATAAAAAAAAGATATTCTCTAAAACAATCAATAAAACCTAACATAAAGTTAAATATCTTAAAAAATCTTTAAAGAATCTGCAGGTAAATTTCATTAGAGAAAATGTTGAATTTAGTTGTTTACGTTACGATTGGTTTTAATTCATCTGGTTGAACGCCTTTGACTTTACCTGGTTCGTGTATCAATTATCATAGTTTTCAATACACTTCGTGATAATTCGGTGCCGTATGCACCTAAGTCGTTCTTTGAACTTCCGTAGCAATTCTACGAGCGAGAAAATAGTAAATGCGCAAGTACCCTCGAAGGCATTATAAATATACGTGATTTATTCCTTTGACAAGTTTCCCAAAGTATAACTCTGCTCCTACCCGTATTTTACTGTTAGGTAGAACTCTTTGATGGACTCTAATTTGGAACAACCTGCATATATTTTATGTAATATTCATGTAATTTGAAACTCTATTTTGATGTAGTTGGTATTTGCAACTTTTTTACTGTTAATTTTTATAACTATAAATCTCGTCTGTAGCGTAATACATTATTAGGTACTCTTCAATTAAACTTTCCTTTTTTTCCTTAATTTATACCAAGAGCAATTTTTATAATTATGTTAAGATCTACCAATTAAACAACTCAACGTTTACCCATTTTTTCTTTTAATACCATTGTATAAATTTTAATACACAAAGCACAATAAGCCACAATAACAATTATGGCTAGATGTTTTTGAATCACCCCGGTAAGCGAACGTTTATTCGTTTTAATCGCTAGCGGCACCGAACTTTAACGAGACGGTTTGCATCAACCTCGTACCAGCACCGATACCTGCACAGCTGCATGAAATTCTCGGAATCGTCGGCGCGCTTTTGTAAGAACGACATCAAAGTTCCGAGGGACTGTGACCCTTCTTGTCTTGTTAATGTTCGTTGCTTTCGGTTAGTTTCAGTTAGTTCCAATTTATGTTAGTCATTTGAACCGATTCCGATATCTTATGATCAAATTTAAGTTTAAATAAACAAACTAACTAGCTGCTTAATTCTGCCGTTCTTTTCCCATTTTAACACATAAACATTAACTTATTTATATAGCATACAAACAAAACAATATATACGCATTACCATAGTCTATTTACCCAAACAACGAATCTTTTTCTATTTTAATTCCTATGAAAATTTATTGCACTCCGGCCCAGGTAAGCGCGTATGATTGGCATCGAGTTCCAACTGCGCAGTGTCCTCGCTTCACTGAGCTTCACGGAGAAAATTTGATTCCGTACCCCACTAAACGAGCCGAGTGTAGCGGCTATAGTTTTCTTTAGGCTATGCTCATGCCATATGGTACTTTTGATGGTGACACGCTCATCTGGGTCATTAGAAATGTATTATTATTTTTTAATATGGGCGATGTTAAACTAGAATCTAAATTAAATGAAGAGTAAAGGCTGTGTGCATGTACGAAACATAGTAATGAAATAATAAATAATAATTCCATGCATGGAATACAAAGATTGTTTCATTACTAGAATCTAAATGTCCTTGTTGGTGTCTTGTTTTATGAGAGGGAATGTGGCCGATTTTTTAATACAAAATATGTTAGGGATTAATATGAATAAAAAACTATGCCATATTAGGAATTCACCTTCCTCCAAAATCTTCATATCCCAAATTTTAAAGAAACAACAAAACTTATTTGAGATGCGAGGCCTCAAGGATATCTTAGAGAAAAAGATTAACAATATTAATTTTAAGACTACCTGCTGTATTTAGTAACTTTTTTTCAATGCTGAAACCACAATTGTCTCGGTGCTACTGCTACTAAAACTATTCTTATTTTTTTTTTCTTCAGAAAAGAGTTCATTTAGAATTTAAAGTATTGATTAGCAGTAATTTGGCAATAGCGCGGAGGCTACTGTTTAAAATAAACATCGTTGAGCATCAACTAAAAAGAAACAGCTGATCAACAGATATTATAGACTGCTGATAGTTCTAAGTGAAGTCGTCTTTTACTGAATGCTACCCGATGTGTGTTAATATTTCTAAAATAAACTTTAACGAAAACGAATCAAATGTGCTTTTAAGCTTAGAGAAAACGTGTCGAATTTTTGACATTTTGGTTAACACGATGGGAAGAACGAGGAAGTAGAAGATCCACATCTACTAATAGTAGCAGTAGTAATAGTACTAATGGCGAATAGGTTTAAGACACCCCTTTCACCAACCCCGGTCCCAGTGGCGGAACTTCAAATTTTGGGCCACCCCTCAAATTTTACTGAGAGCCCCTTGGAAATAAACAATTTTAAGCGCCATAAATTTAACAAACGTACATTTTTATTAGGTATAACAAATAATAAGCATTGATTTTAAAATCCTTTACGGCGAGTTTTAGCAGCAAAGTTTTTAATCACATCTTTTACATCTAATTTTGAGGCCTCATCACCTTGAATAGCCAAAATTACAAGATCGCTTAATCTCTCTTCTGTAATTATTGTTTTGCCGATATAATTTTTAATGAGTTTTAGTTTGCTAAATGATCTTTCCGTAGTTGTTAGAGTAACAGGAGTGGTTAAATATAACAGTAACGAAGTAATTACCCTATTGAAACTCGACCTTAATGCGCTATATTTAATAATTAATAGTTCTGCTCTGCCAGTTCTTTTACCGATTTGATTTCAGAAAGTTCAACTTTAAGAATTGACACTAAGTTTATTATTTGAACAGGACATTTTTCTGAAATATTATCTTTGTAATGAGTTACTAAATTTTCTGCGCATCCCAAAAGTTGATCTTGTGACAACTAGTGTTTTGGATTTAAAAATTCGAATATTTCACAAACCCGATACAAGCCACTGAATCTATTGTTTAAATCTTCAATAATTACGTTAAATACATTGATTTGTATTAGTTTCCTAACAAGCCCTACAAATGCTTAAATGCATGTCGGAATTCAAGAGAGATAGTGTAAATAATAAAGAACATTTTAGCAACGAACGGGAGCGACAAACGTATAATTTATTTTATTTTCACATAGATGTTGTCTATTACATTATTACATTTAAAAAACAAATGCATAGCAAAGTGTGAAAGTTAAAAAAGTTTTTTGTTATTGTTAGAGAAAAATTGCAGCAGTTTTGCCAGAGGGCAGGAGGCCCCAGCGCCTCTTGGGTTCACCCCCCCGCACTGCTAGTTTTTGCTGTATGGTAGTTCCGCCACTGCCCGGTGCTCCTAATGAAGAAATACACCATCTTCCAGTAGCTCCATTCGGAGGAGGGTTTCAGCCCCGAATGTGTTTCTCCTTAGTCGGCCCTGCCTGTCACAAATTCCTGTTAAGTGATATGAGGTTTTCTTTCCTGCCCGGCAATTAGGACACTAGATTTACATAAAGGGAAAAGCAAAAACTGTCTTGATATTTTGCACATTTTTAACGCTGATTCCCTACTACTCTTGGAAACACTGTGTATCTCTTTATATTGCAATATATTTTAAAAAGCTATAATTATTTTATAAATCTCGACCTAAATCAATATCTATGAAATGCGAATCTGCATCTTAGATATAAGCTACGGTACAATTTTATATTTATAATAATTAAATCATTTGAAACACAATTCATTGAATCTTAAGTGAAATTCAAGACGACTTACAATAAGTGATCCGATTAGACGAGCATTGGAGTCATTCAACCAAGACTTCTGATTATTTAAATTTAGAAAGCAGATAAAATCGATAGGGAACCATTTTAATAGGATGAATTCTTGATTATTGCAAGATTGATTCTAGAGGTCTAACAAGCTTACTGAGCTAATCAGCTAACCATGCATAAAAATCAATTAACCGTTTGTCCTATAAGTTCGATGCCTTTTGTAAATATTTATTCATAATTTGTATATTAAAACAATAACTTTCCCATTGGAATTCAACTCTTTAGCAGTAAACAAACAAAGGTCAAATAGTAAGTAGCATTGGTGTATAAAGATGGTAAAAGGGTATGATTTAAAATTACCTATCTTGAAACATCCACGGCGTATAAGAAAGAAACTTTTTTTAAATGAAATACGACGAGTATGTTTTTTTGAAGTGAAACTTCTTTGCTGAGGAGGCGACAATTTTCGAGCATCATGAAACTTCCGATCGCGTGAGGGGAGTTCGCAGAGCACGTCGGCGGCCACAGGAGGGGGAATAAGCACCCGCTTCATTGGGAGACAGCCGGCACGTATGTGTTCGTGAGATACGACCGGAATGGGAGTCGGCATACTAATTATAATAATTTAACTGTATCCATAGCTGTTAAGGAAAAACTTTCGCTTCTATGGCGCGTGAACTTCACGCACAATCTTTTTTTTTATATTGCTCGAAATAGTTATTTGTGTATTTAGAGCGCAAAGTAACGGATTGCCGCTTGAGAACGAATGTTACTGCGCGACGCGTAACGGAGCGCAGTAATCTTTCGAAAACGGCAATTTTACTTTGCGCTCGAAAAACACACAGAACTTTTTCTACAGCCGCATTTTTAAAATTAAATGCACATTTTTATCTATACTTATTCTGAATTTTGAAAATGACTGTCAGTTTTGAAAAATTATATTCGGGGCTTCGGGCATAATATTTGGAGTGCCAGCGACAAACTGAAACAAACGCACGACTGTCATTTTTTTTTCCTTCGGATTCCATGACCATTCATAGCATACTCCACGGAAAAAGTGAGATTCTTCTTTTCCATGTTCGCGCTAGAGCGCAAAATAAGGATCCACGGCATTCGTCGATTTTGCGATTTCATTTCAATTTAGTAATTAGTTATTTTGCGCGCGGCTGTAGAAAATAGTTATTTGTGTATTTAGAGCGCAAAGTAACGGATTGCCGCTTAAGAAAGAATGTTACTGCGCGACGCGTAGCGGAGCGCAGTAATCTTTCGAAAACGGCAATCTTACTTTGCGCTCGAAAAACACACAGAACTTTTTCTACAGCCGCATTTTTTTAAATTAAATGCACATTTTTCTCTATACTTATTCTGAAATTTGCGAATGACTGTCAGTTTTGACATATTATGTTCGGGCTTCGGGCATATTTAGAACAGGATTGCCAGCAACAAACTGTAACAAACGCACGACTGTCATTTATTTATCTTCGGTTTCCATGACCATTCAGCACACTAGACGGAAAAAGCGAGAATTTCCTTTTCCATGTCCGCGCTAGAGCGCAAAATAAGGATCCACGGCATTAGTTGATTTTGCGATTTCATTTGAATTTAGTATTTAGTTATTTTGCGCGCGGCTGTAGAAAAAGTTAATTTTATCATCTAAATGACTTAACTTAGAGCAAAATCGATTGCATTTTCATATACCCGACTTTTATCATGTGGAACTAATTTCCGATTTAGCAGAAAATGATCATTTTCCGGCTTAATGCTGCTTCCAACCGGAAGCTGGGGTCAGACGATAGATGATTAGAAACTGAACTAGGAAAGTGCATTCGGTTTTGCTATAAGTTGAGCAGGTTGAATTTTCCAGCTATACAAAATGGCAAAAAATGACGATTTTCAGTTTTTCACATGCTAATATCTCGAAAACAAATGAATTTAGACGAATGATGTCATATCAAATATGTATAGAATTTTAAGAAAAATTGAAAATTCTTAGAATATATAGGGTATTCAATTTAAAAATTTTTTATCGATTTTTTTTTTAGACTCAAAAACGTATAAATAAAATATTTGGAATACTGACGTATCTTTTGAAAATTCTGTTAATGCTTATTCTTAAAATTTAGGGAATATTTCGCTTTAATTATAATTGAATAATATATTCCTCAATCTGAAATAAATATTCGAACACAATTTTCATTTTCTGATCTACTTATCGCGAATATCAGCTGTTCCTATTAGTTGTGATTAAAAAATACTACCGATACATGATAGGGTAAAGTAACGAAATTTTCGTTTGCCGAGTTCCGAGTTTGTTACGTAATTTTTCACCCTTTTCAGAGGTAAAAGTTACCGCAGTGATATTTTTGGATATAAAGAAAGGATATTAAAAATTACGATTATTTATAGATTTGTATTTACTATGTCTAAAGCTGCAAAATCAAGCTACAAGTTACAATAGAAGTAGGTAGCACTTGGTACAGACCAGAGAGAAATTAATAACTAAAGTGAGAGGGCTTATTGAATATGTCATTTTGTAGATAGCGT
>MU182274.1:304969-348627 GCA_016904865.1 Pissodes strobi | reverse complement strand
TGAATGTATTTGAATATTAATAAAATTGCCTACAAATTCAATAAATCCTGTCAATTTTCACTAATGAATTAATATTATGCATTTTTAATGACCGTAACGAAATGCGTGATCTAATAATACTAGGTAGTAAAGATTTTGATATTGTCACGGCTAACAACCATCCGAATGTTTTTGAGTTACCCTATAGAACTACCCTTGTCGCGTCTACGTATGAGTCACCGCCGCGCCGCGCCGGCGCCGGTAGCGACGATTCAGAAACTGTGGAATTCTCTCGATGTCTTGGTCGAGAATATTATAGAGTGGCCTCGCTTCTCCGGGAGTACTCGTGATAGGTTTTAGATTGTATATAAATAGCAGGCAGAAAGGGTGTTGAGTTAGTTAATCATTGAGTGTTGAGTTGTAAATAGCTATTAGTTGTAAAGTTATAAGTTGTCAGTTGTATACAGTGATAAAGAATAAAGAGAGTATTATTTTCAAATAGTAAAAGTTGTAATTTTAGCAGAACACACGGGAAAAAGGTGACATTTGGTGTCAGAAGTCGGATTGTGAAGAAACGAGGAGAAAAGAGGGTACAAGTATGTCAACGAGGCCGTTGGATTCTGAGAACATTTTACAACATTCTATGATCAATCCAATGCAATAAACGGCAGAAATGGACCAAATAAATAAAATGTTGGCCGATTTCATGGAAAATCTAAATAATGAGAGACAAACAGAACAGGACCGGCTTCAGAAAATTTTTCAAGATTAAGAAGATAAAAGGCAAGCGGATCGGGAGGAAGATGAACGTAAAGGCAAGTAGAACAGGACCGGCTTCAGAAAATTTTGCAAAACCAAGAAGACAAAAGGCAGGCAGAACAGGATCGGCTTCAGAAAATTTTACAAAATCAAGAAGATAAAAGGCAAATAGAACAGGATCAGCTTCAGAAATGGAGGCTGGAAGGCGAGCAAGGAAAATTACAGAAAATATTGGACGGACAAAATGAGAAATTTGAAAAAGAAGTAAACAATATACAAAAAGAAGTTTTAACTGTACAAAAAAAAGTTGGAAATGTACAAAATGAAGTTGGAAATGTAGAGAAAGAAGTAGGAAACGTACAGAAAGAAATGAGAAATCTACAAGCAGAAGTTACCAAACTAAAAAATCAAGGACTCACCGAGAGGGTATTCGCCACAGGACAGCATATCAAAGCTCCAACTTATGACGGTCAAACATCCTGGACAATGTACAGAAGACAAGTTGAAGCCGCTGCTATTCCAACTGTTGGAATAACGAAGAAATGGCTACATCACTAGTGGTAGCGCTTCGTGGATCTGCCCTGGAACTACTACAGACCATTCCCATCAGCCAGCAGGGAAAATATGACATACTTGTAGCCGCCATGGAGAGAGGATTAGGCGACCAACATAGAAGACAAATTTTATCAGGCACAAGTAAAGTCCCGACATCAGAAACCTGGTGAAAACCTGCAAGAGTTTGAGGCAGACGTTAGACGTCTAGTTCAATTGGCCTACCCAGGAGCAACGGAAGAATTTCAAGAGGAACTTGCTGCTGAATATTTCGTGGGTGGTATCAGAGATCCAGAAACTCAGAAGATGCTACGTCTAGCCAAATTTGATAGCAGCCGTGGAGTGTTGGGTAGAGACCTAGAGATCGAGGCGGCCTGTCACATCTCTAAGTCAACAATCAGAGCCGTATCCATCCAGAGCAAAAAGCCGGTGAACAGCTGTGAACTAGCTGAGATAGGCGGTATTTTGAAGAAATTAACCGAAGTTCTATAGGTCACGGGGAGATTTCGGGAGCCACTAGAAGTTAGGTAATGTAACCGAAATGCTATAAATCAGTGCTATACATGTGGCAAGACTGGACATTTCAAAAGGGACTGTCGAGTACAGATATTCCGGGAGTCACTAGAAGTTAGACCCTGTAACCGAACTGCTATAAATCAGTGCTATAGATGTGGCACGACTGGACATTTCAAAACGGACTGTCGATAGAGATATTCCGGGAGTCACTAGAAGTTAGACCATGTAACCGAAATGCTATAAATCAGTGCTATATATGTGGCAAGACTGGACATTTCAAAAGGGACTGTCGAGTACAAAGATTCCTGGAGCCACTAGAAGATAGGCCACGTAACCGAAATGCTTCAAATCAGTACTATATATGTGGCAGGACTGAGTATTTTAAGAGAGACTGTCGAGTACAACTACGGTCAGGTCAGTTCAAAGTCAAGCCAGGAAGGGTTAAAACAATATAACTTTAAGGCTAAGCTTAGGGAAGGAAGATGGCATAATAATACAGATGCTTTATCCAGAAGGTCATGCGAGGATAATTATAAGCATTGCCAAAGAATAGACGACCAACGAGAAGGAATCATTCCCATTAGGCAAATCAAGTTTAAAGTTGATCAGAAGTGGACCACAGAGCAACTAAAGAAAGATCAGCTTGAGGATAGTGAAATAGCACTACTGCTAAAAGCTAAAGAATACCAAACTGGAGAGATATTTCAACTAATGGATTTACTTTTAAATCTCTGTGGGACTCCCTGCTAGATGAAAATGGACCCCTTAACCGATCCTGGAAAAGCGCCGATGGAAAAGTAGTGAAGACGCAGTTAGTGGTACCAAGGAAGAAGGTATCGGAAGTCGCTGGAAGAAGTACATAATGCAAAGGTTGGTGCTCATCTCGGAGTTAACAGAACGATTGACAAGATCCGCGAAATTTTACTGGGACAACTACTGCCAGGATGTGAAATCATGGTGCCGGCAGTGTTCAACCTGTGCCTCAAGTCAAGGGCCCCAGACAAGATCTAGTGGGAAGATGAAACAGAATGATGTAGGACTACTGTTTGAACGTCTCGCCAAAAGAATTAATGACGTGGTGTATAGAATTCAACGTAGCCCCAGAAGCAAACTGAAAGTTGTCCACCTCGACAGGCTCAAAGCATATCACGGGCATGAAGTAGATGATCGGGACGATCAGGTTTAAGAGGGAGGCAATGTCACGGCTAGCAACCATCCAGATGTTTTTGTGCTACCCTATAGAACTAGCCTTGTCGCGTCTACGTATGAGTCACCGCCGGCCGTGAAGATTCAAGAACTGTGGAATTCTCTCGATGTCTTGGTCGAGAATATTATAGTGGCCTCGCTTCTCCGGGAGTATTCGTGATAGATTTAAGATTGTATATAAATAGCAGGCAGAAAGGGTGTTGAGTTAGTTAGTCATTGAGTGGTGAATTGTAAAGAGCTATTAGTTGTAAAGTTATAAGTGTGTTCAGTTGTATACAGTGATAAAGAATAAAGAGAGTATTATTTTCAAATAGAAAAGTTGTCATTTTATCAGAAGCCACGAGAAAAACGTAAAAATATGTCCTCAAAACTCTAAAAAGCTTAGGTTTTATAACTTGAACTAGAGCTTTTTAATGACTTCTTAATTATTAAAACTAAAAACTATACTATACAGGGTATTCCATTTTCGGTACTCTTGCGGGGTATCTCCCTTATATTTTTAAAGCTACAGGGCTTTCGCGACAGTTTGCTAGTTTTTTGTGAAATCAAAGACGGAGCCAACAAATTTTTCATAGCTCTTTTGGTTTTTGAAATACAGGGTGAAATTGAAAAGTATCACTTTTGAGGCACTCTCCGTATCTCACTTGTCTTCAACTTATTGAAGAAATTAAAACGAGTTCTTAAAGAATGTTTTTCCGTAGAATCTAGTGGTTAGTATTTTTTTTAAAGCACCTTCCGTTTTTTAGTCATGAAGCAAACATGATTTTTTATATATTTATTAGACATAATGTGGGCTTTCCAAGCATATATAATTGTATACAATTATTTTCAAAAACAAGCTCAGAATATAAGATTTTCTAAAAGTTTCTTTTGTGTTCAACTAGTAGGCTATGGCTAAAATTTATTTAAAACAAAATCCATGTAAGTAATTATTATACCAGAGATGCAATGCTTTCAAAATTGTTTTAGAAAATCTTTTTTAATTCTCTACTCTGAATTATTTATTACAGCATTTCTTTCAAAACAGAACAATGATTACCTATCTTACTTAAAACTTAAGTTAGGAAAAACAAAAAAGAAATGACGACCATTTTCCCGTATGCAAAATTGGCACATTTTCGTTATTCTTCTAATAGTGTTCCAAAGAATCATAGGCCTTCTTTGCAAATTTCGGAAAGTTAAATCGATTGGCGCACGAAGCTCCGCTACAGACTGATATCATGTTTTATAGATTTTATTTTGCATAAGAAAAAAAATTCAAAATTGAAAGATCCGGAGGTCGATGGGCGGCCATCTTACAGGTCTGAACAATCCATCTTTGAGGAAAGTTATCGTCTATAAAGACCCTTAAAAGCGCAGAGTTCTGGAATAACATCCTCAAGGATTTCTCGGTATCGACGCGCTGTGAGACGTCCTTCAAAAATTCTGCAGTCTATGCGTCTTCCAAAATTAAAAACAAGACCCCAATCCCAAAGCATCCTTGTTGTGCCCTCTCAAAAATTAAATGGTGATATTTTGCAGACCATTTTCTTTTATTATGTCGATTGAAAAGTCCCGCACTTAAAAATAAGACTCATCGGACCAGATAAAGAGTCTGCCAAAAGATTCATCAGTATGCACTTGTAAATGCCATTGGCAAAATAACATCCGACGCTCGTTTTTGACATTTTGCTTTTCGTCCCAAACTAGTTGGGCATAGCCAACTACCTACTAATTAGAGAAAAAAGAGAATTTTAGAAAATCTTAAATTCTGAGCTTGTTTTTAAAAATAATTGTATACAATTATATATTTTTGGCAATTCCCCAATATGCCTAATAAATATAAAAAGTAACATACTTCTTCGATAAGTTTAAAGATAACTGAGATTCGAGAAGTTATACTTTTCAATTTGACCATGTATCTCAAATACCAAAAGGTCTATGAAAATTTTGCTGGCGTCATCTTTGTTTTCATAAAAAAAATAGCACATGGTCGCGAAAACAGCAACTATCTATCCATTAAAAATAATGGAGATACCCCGAAGTGCCGAAAATGGGATACCCTGTGCTCTGGTAAGATCTATCTTGAAATATATATATTTTTTGGACTCCAAATTACTGCTCCCGCGTAAACACCAATAAGGGTGTACACAATTTTTTAAGTTCATTTTATATTGATATGACTATAATAGAGAGATAAGCATAGTTATGCTGAAAAATAGAGTTAATTCCTTGGAGAGCAAGGACTATTAAGATAGAAATAACAGATAAACTGTAACGTTTTATGCACAATATCAAAATTTTTGGCGACACGACGTGATACTAATCGTTCCTTACTGAAATTCAAAAGTAGTCTAATACAGATGTAAGAATTAAATTAGCATTTATATATCCCAATCGAAATTTGCGGTACTTAAATAAATACATTTTTAAAAATTGATTGAACAATATAATGATATTCTAGCTTCTCACCAGAATCATACTTCAAGATTTTACTTCTTGGCTCAGATTTCAAAGTTTTAGGTCTTTCACTTGCTACCACTCTAGTCGGTTCTTTTTTGTAACGCACAAGAGTACCAGATCTTCCAAATTTTTTTGGAATGGTATCTGCCCTGATGTGCAACTTTCCCCCACGAGACTCCACGCGTATTCGCGGTAAAGTAGCACTCATTATACCCAGTTAGAAATTCCGACTCGAACCGAACCGAAAAATAAACACTAAATTCGCTTTAAAAATAATTAAAAACTAGAACTAGGGAGGCGTTATCTCGAGATAACACCTCGAAATGATTAACATTCTTATCGCACGTTATGAGATCGCGGAACAACAAAAACAGTGAATAATGAACGCGATAAGCGCCGCAGGTTGCGCGAAGAACGACTGGCGGATTTAATCGCGTTCACCTGGTCGAACAGAGAAGAGCCAGCGAAGGTCACGAAATTGAAGAAAGGAATGAAGCAAGCAGTCCGAATAAATATTTTGGTGGCATTACGGGTGCTATCACCTAGAGAAGGGAGAAAAAAATATTGCAGACTGCAATTATGGACGAGTGGGGCTGCGGCTGCGGTGACTACCGATCTTCTAATTATTTTGTAGTTCGGATTGAAATCAATATTTATTTGCCGGTATAGTTTAGAACTCGTTTCAAATGCTATTAAATTTAATACATTAAGAATGTATTTATTTAGGAACTTATTGTAGGTCTGATGATACACAGAAGGCGAAACTGAATTTGATTGAAACCATGAATCCAAGTTTGCACTAGAAGCTATGATGACTAGAAGTGATTTTTTTAATCAACTTTATCAGATCTTGAAGAAAAGATAGACCTATTTTACATTTAAATTATTGAATTGTTTTTTACAGATTTAATTTTAGCACTTACGTTAGTTGACTAACTCCTCAGCTAAGATATAAAATATCAAAGCTGGAAACTACAATAGTAAAATTAAATCAGTAGAAAATCAACTCACAAATTTAAATCTAAAAAGGAGGTACATATCTTCTCTATGAAACCTTGATAAAAAATAATCAGGCGAGATGATTCACCCTTCTGGGCAATAGCAGATCATAAGACCTACAATAAATTCCACAATATGCATGACAATATCATACTCGAGGTGGTGTAGCAGTTTAGCTAGATAAGAAGAATAGGGTGGTGTAGCAGTTTAGCTAGATAAAAAGAAAAGGAAAGGATGAATTGTGCTCTAAAAACTGAGCCTCAGCCAGATAATTAAATATTAATATATTAATGGGCATTTATTTCGAACCATGATCTCAGGATTGTTGTTGGTTCCACGTGCTAACCGACTGCGCCACTAAATTTCACCGTGCACACAGGAACCGTTCTCTCAAGGCTAAATTTACGAACCCAGTAAATATTCATCTACTTGTTAGCCGTGGGAGTTGTTAGTGGAGAAATTGATCCATTCACTAGTGATTGCCGTTAAAATCCATTTTATTTAGTTTTCAAGTGCTTCAGCTTCAGAACGATAAAGGTACTAGGTTTTTGTCCGTCAATCTCGAGTTATAGAAAGTACAAATAGCTAAGCTCCTCGTCTATTGATTTTTTAAAATGGCGTAGGGGAGGCCCGGGCAAAGCGATCAACGGACGCCACTTATGAACCGTCGGCGGTCGGGATTCGACATATATTTAATACTAGTATTAAACATATGGGATTCGACCACTACGCGTCAACTAAATCTTAAGTGTGATGTTGAAATGCTAGTACATGAGTATCGGTAAAAATAAAACCTGTAGGTCCCTGGTGATTAAATTAAGAATTAAATTTTGCTGCAAGTAAGTGAGGTTCGTCCTTGATATAAGTTTTGGGGATATTTAAACAATAAAGATATGTGAAATGATACATGTAATGTGGCATATCATTCCAAAATTTTAGGTTAAACAAAACCATTGAACATAAGGCTGTACAGGGTGTTCCAACGAGGACTGAACAGGGGCTTATTTTTTACCTTCCCTGTATTTTTTTAACAAACCAAAATAGCCATTCGATAAATTTTTTTCTGCTAAATTCAAAAAATAAGAACCAAAAAAACATTTGAACCGAAAACAAAAGACGTACGCCATGAACAAACCGTTTTTTAAATGGAACACCCTGTATATTACTAAATTTTTGGACTCTCTCTAGGGAAATCTAAACACATTTCGTTTATAATATCCTATACCTATCTTTAGGTGTTTACGAAATATTGACAGTTGAAAGTCGGGCATTTTGACACTTTGACAGGCGCTAAAATCTAAGCTGCCCGAGATCAAAGAAAACGGTTTGCACATTCCTATCTTAGATTTTCATAAGCTATCGAATGACAGTAACTTTGAATTTAACCGGAGGTTTAAAAGTTTCGGTTAATTTTATCCGCGGGTTAAATTCAAAGTTACTGTCATTCGCTAGCTTATGAAAACCTAAGATAGGAATGTGCAAACCGTTTTCTTTGATCTCGTGCAGCCTAGATTTTAGCGCCTGTCAAAGTGTCAGAATGCCCGACTTTCAACTGTCAATATTTCGTAAACAGCCAAAGATAGGTATAGGATATTATAAACGAAATGTGTTTAGATTTACAGAGTCCAAAAATGTAGTAATATACAGGGTGTTCCATTAAAAAAAAGCTTATTCATGGCGTACGTCTTTTGTTTCTGGTTCAAATGTATTTTTTTGTTCAATTTTTGAATTTAGCAGAAAAAATATATCGAATGGCTATTTTGGTTTGTTTCAAAAATACAGGGAAGGTCAAAAATAAGCCCCTGTTCAGTCCTCGTTGGAACACCCTGTACATGGTGTTATGTGGTTTGGGTGGTGTGTAAATAAAGATAAATTTTACTTCTTATAGTTATTGAAATAAGATCCATATATTAAAAATAAACTAAATTTACATTTTTCCTTCAGATATAGTGTAGAAATAGACTAGAAAGGCAGGCCATGTTTCTTGGACATAATTGATGACACAGACAATTCATTAATGAAGAGCTAGATCCTTAATCAAGTATTGCAAATATACATTGCGACAACTGCTAACGTGACTAAACAAATAGATTCTAAGGTCAAAATTTAGAGGCAAAAAAACAAAAGGTAAAGTGTCAAAGGTCATCTTGCCAATCGATGACAATGCCTATAAAGCCAAATTTATCAGGAGAGATATCCAGGTAGTGTACTACAGAATCCACGAACAAGTTCTTGTAAGAAGAAAATCGACAAATACATCAGTACTAGAGAAATATCGACGAAGTCAAACGTCAATCAGCAACTTTTTAAAAGAATTGGCAGTGGTTGTATATAATCATAGGTTTAAGTTCCAGAGAAAACTGGTCGTAACACAAAAACAGTCTGGTGAGATTTTAGGAGGTAGTAAGTACCCGGTACGTCATGGCTAATGTTGGTAATTTTTACCGTAGAGGCAGGCTGCGTATCAAATTTGACCCACGTATTGTATCTCGAAAATGAAATGTTTTAGTACATATGATTAGAAACTTTTCGACTTTAAATTAGCAAATACATTTTGAAATATCAACATTAGGGAATGCTGAGTTTGTTCAATTTCAGTAGTAGATCGAAAGATACTAACTGGCAAAAATTACGTGAACAGACGAACGTTCTTTTCATGCACACTAATAGGAGAAAATGTGATTTCGAATTATTTTTCTTACCTTGTAATTATTCACATAGATATAGCGTTACCTCTTTACATTCAAATACAAAACTAAATATAATAATTGTGGCGAACCATGGCATATGGGAACAAGAGATGCAACCGACAACAATTATTAATAACGCGTTAGAAAGCAGAACTTAAGATGGACAGAACCAGATTTTAAGTATGTATACCGTTTTTTGTTATTATCTAAACGTGAGACTTTAAGATCTTTATGTTGCACTCTGGGGACATATGGCCTGGGAAAATACTTTATGCAACGTAATACGTATAAAACGTAATGTCAAAAGTCCAATACTCATAAATGATGTCCCATTGACACACATTTTGAAAACTTGAGATCCTGAAATACTATTATCACAAGGTATTCTAGTTTCGATGCCCTATTCGTATAGCAAGTAATGTTGCTGCGTCAAGAAGCCTCGATTTTGACATGCACAGAAACTCGTTTTTTTCGCCCATAGGTTGCCACTTTTGAACATCGTAACAGACGGCTATTACTTATCCACTCCTATAAATCAATGCTCTAAACTAGCATAATCAATACAGCTGATTTGATGATAACTGATCCTAACAAAATATCCAAAACAGTATGCTTCCCTATTCAAATTCGTTTCATATAAATAAAAATTTTAAATGACACCATGAATGCAGGGAACAGTGAATATAACGTTCCGTGATGGCATCGTATTTATGTTTGAAAAATAAAGGCTTTCAATAGTTGTTATGAGCAACCAATCAAGTTTCGATAAACTCTTAGTTTTCGTTGGTGAATAATAAATAATTAAACCTAATCGTGAGGATATTTCAAATTAAGACTAAACGTAGGTTTCATCGTAAAGTTGCGTAGATGACATATTTACAGCTGGTGTTCCTAATTTATATATGAGATGGCAAAACAATGATACATGATACATACCACCAGAACATTCCACTCTTAACGAGAGTATATATTTACAGCAATTTAACAAATATTTACATTTTAGATGTAGCTACCACATATAATAAAGAATTATCTTACCTTGACTGCTAGCAGAACTGTGATCTCCTGCTGATTCGGGGTTAGTGGAAAGACTGATTCGATCAGATTCGCTATTTTCTTCCTTTCGCTTTATCGCCTGTAAGAAATTAAAATATTCTATTAAATATCAAGTGACAATGAATTACAGATACACGAACGTAATTGCAATCAAAAACGTTAGAAAATTAAGAAATTCCTCATATAGTACTCGGTACTCGTAGCACATTTACATACATTGGTTTAATCGTGGCAAGAGTTTTTTTTTAAGTTTCTAGGTCTAATTGAGTTAAGTTTATACCTAATATTATGTAGAACATTTCAGTTTTCAACAAAAAAAGTCACCAATTTTATCACATATTTGAAAAAGATCATTTGACGCTTGGGTAATCTGTCATTTTTAGAAGCTCATATAATTACGTTTATTTCTATTTAGCTCGTATTAGAATATATTTTTATTCATACATTACAATTTAATACATTACTGTATATATTAATATGGAACAGTACAATTATTTGTTGTATACTCAGTGAAAAGTTACTTAACGACGATATATTTTTATTCATACACTATAATTTAATACATTACTGTATATATTAATATGGAACAGTATAATTATTTGCTGTATACCCGGTGAAAAGTTACTTAACGACGATATTGCGACATAGACGGATTTGGCAAGCACCTAAGGTTTGAACTTCAAAGATTTACTGGGTAGACTTATTGCGCACTAGTTTTACCAATGGATTCGGAAATTAGCTAATAGCATTCCTTCTGGATGGTGTTAAGTGATAAAAAAGGCCTCTCGATTATTGTGATATTCAAAGCATGTTACATTAAGGGTACTAACACCGTACTGAAATGTGATACGTTTCGCTTAGGCTGTTGAAGCTCTTCTGGCCTCCACAGGCTGGAAAATTTAAATCGGGACCTATAGGTTAACTTTGTCTGTTCATTATAACAAATTAATAATTCATTTAATCTAGCTCAGACGTGTGGTTTCTATTTTGTTACAACCTAAAAGAGTATCTAATAATTTAACATAGTACCGACAACGTAGTGATAAAAATTGAAGTGAAACAAAATAGCGAATTTCGCGGAAAATGTAGTCTACTTAGAATCAAAGCCAACATTAACATTAATGTGCCTAAAATACCTAAGTTTTACTAATACTTGTTAGGCCACTGAATAACGTATAACCAACGTGGTAAAATTATAAACTTGATGTACAGAACATTATGCCTGATTAAGCAACTTTTTAGTCGGAAGTCACAAACAGGCTACTTAGACAATCTTCAGAACGGCTTCACAACTAGAGAAATATGGACTACCACAATTATTATATTATTTTAGAAACGAACCTCAAACGTAAACTAATTTAAAATAACTGCATTTTTGAAGGAATATTGAGTTTGTGTAACACATTTTTTTCGACGCAAAATTTATAAATTAGTACTCTTCAAATATATTTTCACGACCTAAACTAAACACGTGCCGCCTATGACTCTATTAAAGTAGGTTTAAATTTTTTAAATTTATTGCTTTCAAAAATAGCTATTTATAAAAAAAAATATTGTGTGAAAAATATCATCAATGAACAAATGATACCATTATAAAGAGACTGCCCACATTGTTCATACCTTTATAGGATTATAAATGTTTTGTTGCCTTCTAAAAATTCCTTTCTATAAATAATTCAGTATGACAAATGGAACGTAACGATTTGTATACACTTTGTCTGAAATATCTCAAACAGTAACATCAAATTAGACAGGCTAGTCACGAATCTTAAGATGAATACCAACAAATAAGGTTAACAGATAAGAAGATTAGACGCTTAATAAGCTTGATAAGATCGCGTTTCACGTTTTCATTCACGGTAGGTATAAAATTCTGACTTTAAAGACAATGGGAATGAAAAGCAATATTATTTCATAATTCCCAAGGTAACCGAGTTTGAAATATTTGCAGTTTAAGTTCATTGTCATTTATTAGATATCACGTATTGCAGTGCAAGAAAAACAATATGTATTTCATATTTAGTTATTTCACTACTCCATAATTATTTTAATAAACTTCTTTATAGTAATTAAAAGCGTTACTGCTCGTAATAACAGAAATTTTAAATTTCAAGTTTTTAATCAAGTAATTTTAATTAAAGTTTCCCTTCAAAACTGTCAAATAAAGATAGTTTACGTTTGATCAAATCTCTATCATATTTTTGGAACACACTGTAGAAAAGGAAATATTTCTCGTAAGGTGAAATTTTTGGGCCATTTGTGTCATTCGGGGATTTACTGTGTGTATGTATGTATGTATGGATGTATGTATGTATATATGTATGTATATATGCATGTATGTATTTATATATGGAAAAGTGGTGTGCTTAAGACCACACGACAGAAGTAAAAATGTCAACAATGCGAAATTCATATTATAAAATACAAGTATTTTTTTGTGTTCTATATTTTGAAATTACTTGCCAAAGTAAAATTTTACCTCAAATCTCCCATAACATCCCCAGAAACCGCTGCTTTTTACATGAAAAATGTCCAAAATGTCAGATCCTAGAACATTTTCATGACTTCAAATGGTTTTAAATGAGATTTTAGGCACATCTACTTACTACAAAAACTATACGCATCAAACAAAAATAAAAAACCAATTTGTCATTTTCAATCTTTGCGATTTTTTCGGAATGTTCTATTTGGTTGCTCCAGATTATTCGATTCTCCAATAATAAAATATTAAGTCGTGACATATCATGTTAAAATTCAAAATGGCGAAAAGTTTAAATTCAACTAGCTCATTGTATCAAAAGCATCATCATTTCCAAACTGTCTTTTAATATAGTTTATGAAGTAGATTCTCGTAATTTTTTCGACCTAGAAATCGATGTTTTACATTTTTCCTGAAAAGTCCATTTTCCCAACATTTTCGAAATGGAGGAAGGTTAAAAAACTTTCTCCTAGAAATTTCCCATCGAACTGTTATCTCAGTTTTCAATGCTGGTAATTCCAGTTAGACAATAATTTTAAGTGATCTTAAGTAAATGTCTTTGTGTCTATCTCGAACCTTATAATTGCCTGCTATATTTTTGTTTTTGTCAAGGATTACCGATATTTTAAAATAAAAGCTCTCGCATATTCATAGCTCTAACATGAATAGTAATTAAACCATAATGCAATGTGCTAGCTTCGAATATGTATCTCTTTTTTATGGCAATGACACACACCAAAGGGAGATCCTATGGAACTCGACGAGCGGTGTGTGCGCGAAGATGTTGATTGACACGGTTTTTGAATAGCTGTAGGTTGTAATTTGAGGGAAACAGTGTCTTGGAAGTGAGTTCCACAGCGAACCTAAATCTACATAACATATTCTCTTGTTCTAATGGGGATATTGAACTACAAGTGATTTTTTTTGAAAAATTATCTCAGGTTTGTTTTTGGATATTCTATGCTGATTTAGCTAATAATTTCAGTGTTTTCGTCATATAGCACAAACAATTTTACCTGTCTGTAGCACATAGTCATAACGTATGAAAACTTTCTCCCATTTTTGTGGCATGATCAATCGTTAAAATATCTGCAACAAAAATTCTACGACATTTAATAACACCCTCTATATGCTTATGCATTATTAAAAGTAGGTAATAAGACTAATGAGCGTTTAAATAAATATTTAAAATTCATAATAATTTGTTTTATCCAAAACGAGCTGTTGTAAACTCCTCAAATTCAAATTTAAAATAATGTGGTTCCAACGAATGATACAACTTAAATTATAAAGTTTAATAATTTCTATCTGAGAGCAAATTGCTACCAATTTCAAACCGTCGCGTCGCGTCGTCTGGTTTGCGTTCAAATAAATTTTAATTCGCCTAAAATTGTTAATCAGGTTTTTCTAATGTCAGTTATATATACAGTTATGCCTTATATTTCACGACAAAGTTCTAGTATAACAAGTAAAAAAAGCGTGGCCATTATATTTATTACACCAAGAAGGTACTTAGTTTTGTAAAAACAACTTTTAGGATATTCTATCTGAACCGTTTAAAATATGAGCTATTTTCACGAACAATATGAGTTGTTTTTGCTGGTGGAAATTACGAACAAAACTGGTGGAAAACGACATAATTATTTTGTGTGTCAAACTATATATTTTTACTATGTATGGTGGTAAGCGAATTCGAACTTCTATGTGGTTGTGGCAGATTCATAGTTTATATGACGATATATTGGTCTTTATTGTATTATTTTAATGACAAATGCTTAGGACATTTGTTTTATCTTACGTTTCCGTGACGTGGCCACCGTTCCCAAAAATGCTACACATTCCCGAAACGACATTGTAAATAAAAACTAAGTGGAAAGGAACAGCATTCAGATATTATTTCATTCTAGGAATTTGTTTCTGTCATCTGCTGTCAGAATCGAGGTGATTTAGTTTTGATTGTAAATTTCTAATTAGTATTGTTATACTTATTGTTAAAAAGATAGTTCGTTGATGTTGTCTAGCTAATTAATTTGTTATTTTTTGACGATGTCTTGGTATAATGTGTAAAAAAAAGCTAAGTAGCTTATGTTGTGAAATTATTTTGACAAATGCAATGTTCAAATTAGGCATCGACATTGTCAATAGTTTGTAATGAGCCATTTTAACAATTTTATTTTAAATTCTATTTAATTGTATGTCTCATTTGTCACCGACTGTGTTTACCGACCGAAGAAAGAAGTCTACTTTTACTGGGCATCACATATGAATAAAAATTTAAATCTTCTAATGTGATAAGAATTTCAGTTTTTATGCAGACCAGTAAAATATATTTAGCAACGTTTATTTTGTGAAGTTATTTTGACAAATTTAATGTTTAGATTAGGCATCGAAATTGTTAATACTTTGTAAAGTCGTACCACACGAACTCAAACTATTACGAAACGGAAAAAAGTTACTTGGCATTACATATTAGGTAATAAGAACGTAGAGTTCTTAGATCAATTTGTTATTATGCAAAAATATTTACTAGAGTTTTTCTTCAGTTATTATGATTATGGTAGCATTCATTTTTAATTATTTACGTAATCGGACTATATTTTTTATTTAACAAAACTTGTATGAATAATGACTTTTCTGGTAAAATGAAATATTTGCATCATTTCTTCAGAAGAGTACGCCAAAATGGTAAGACATATTTTAAATATGTTTTAATGTTTTTTAATGAGGCACCCTGTAAATTTTGAAATGCTCGATTTCTGCTTGAAATTTAATACGTTTATTGCAACTCATCATATGTCTAACTTCTTTTATTTTCGAGATATTAACATGTGAAAAACGTCATTTTCACCTCCTTGAATCCCTGTGGAATCCAAACGGCCCAATATAAGCAAACTGATTGCACTTTCCTATCTTAGTTTCTAATTGATATCTATGGCCTAATGGGAAATACCTATATTTTAGTTATTTTGTCTCTAAAACTGATTCTCTTAAATTAATTATAAAAACAATAAAACAATGCTAAACAAAAATAAAAAAATATGGAAAACATAACATAAAATACAGACACTGCTCCAAAATGTCCATATGCGAAATAGGTAGAAATTTTAGTAAAAGGATAATAGTGCAACACGATTTTCTTATTAATGTTAAAAAGGAAATTGTTTTAATTAAAACAAACCTAACATCGGAGAGTCGTGTATGGAATACCCGGCTCCAGGACTGGGGTTCGTGAGCGCCGCCACTTCTACCAGCTAAACTGGAAAAGCTCCGCTGGTGTTGTACGGGTTAGTTAGGCACGTTTTATTAAACAAGAAAACACAATCTTAATTTACGGTTCGATCTATTGGCTTCTAGGTTTTTTTTTTTAATTTAAAACAGCAACAATCTTACAGTGAGATTTAAAAACAAAGGAATGACCGCAAAAAAACTATTAAGTAATTAATGATGATGGTACAATATGATGATTGTACTGAGACCAATTCTGTTGGTAAACTCGGTACTGTATGCCCTATACCTAAAAATGCTAGCACTACTATCCGACGTGATCACATTGGTTTACTTAAAATTAATACAGATATGCAAATCCAAATGCATCAATTAGTAGCCGCACCAATAATGAATGCAGTAATAATATCAATCAATAATAAAAGCAATGAAATTAATAAGAGCTATCTTAAAGCTCGACCTACAATAATGAGATAATAAATGTGGGGCGTCTGGACTCGAAGGCGAAACCCTCACTCGATTTGGAGGGTTAGTTTGGGCTAGTGGAGGATCAACTGCATCGGTCTTATAAAGTGAGCTCGGAAAGCCTCTCGTGTAATACGAATATCTCAATAACTTGGTTGTGTCAAGCACTAATTAGTGCCTCAGTCACAGATCCCCTAGAATGGTAGTTTTAAGCGCAATACAAAAACGTTGAGTCACCTAGGACTGCACAAGAAATAGTCGATACGAGGAATACTTCCAAGATAATAAACGAAAACTAGGCGTTTTAAAACGACTGGAAGCAACAACTAATGAGCTAACATTAAATTTTTCGCAATAAATAATTGGAAATATTCCTTAACGAAATAATAAACTTTTAAAAATCCCAATCGACAGCAACAATTAAGTGAAAAGAGCCCATTACTTTATATTCAAGGCTACCAATCGAATATTACAAAACTAACATGCCACTCGAAAAGATAAATATAGAGTAGAAATCCCAAATATCAAAGTCCCCAACTGTAGGTAAGAAGATGGAACTACAATATAACCTCTAAATACACTAAAGCATAAGAAAGGAAAACAAAAATTGACGATTGAATGAAAATTTAAGAAAAATATGGGAAAAACCACCAGGAAAATATGTGAGGGATACGTCCTAAATCTCTATGAGAAGAAACAACAATGAGTAATCTATGCAGAGATCAACAAGCTTTAGAAGAAAATAAGCAACAGGTACTAGTTTTTACTATTGAAGGAAAAGAAAAATGTAATATCTAACAATCATCCTCGAATTAACAGGTAAACAAGAAAGCAGCAGCAGTATGTCAAAGCAAACCAGTGACCCCAACAAGTTAAAGCCATATCAGCCTGAGATTAGAAGTGAAATATTCAAACCGAAAGTAGTATATGAATTTGACTGATCTAACGAGGATCAAAGGTAGGTTATTATTTCAGTTCCTAAACACAGAACTGCAAGAAATCAATTAATGTAATATAACTAAGCAAAGTTAAACTAATAACACAATATCTTAATTTAGTTGTTTGATAAACCTAAGCGAGCCAATATATTATCCACTCTAGAATAAAGACAGTCACAAAGTGCTGGATGACAACATAAGAAAAAAGATGAGCAGTGTAGCCACTTACGGCCACAACAGTGTTATAAAAGCTAATACATATTATGTAATAGTAACCGTATGTAAAACCAATTAATATGAATAAATGTTGTAACTGGAAGTCCACTAAACTTATTGACAATAAATTAAATAAATCAATTTATAATTAATTAACCGAAGAGGGCAATACTCAATAATTCTTACCACAAAATATAGAATCTAGGGTCTTAAAAGCCATTAAATGTGAGTTGTATACACTATTTTTTCCACCGCATAATAATGAAACCGAATATCACTGTGATGTTGAATTTTGATTGGTTAAAAGCCCCTTTAAAAATTAAACGTCAGCATTACGATACTGGTAGTAAATATCCTAATAAATTAATTAAAGTATAAATAGTATATTAATTGTTTTCTTAAGAATTTAAAGAGTGATATTTGTGTAATTGACCTCGGAGGTAAATACCTCCTCGTTTGAAAACTAGTACTTTCAACACGTGTTATGTAATATATTATTTCCTCCCTTAAACTGCAATAATGTTATCAAATTTGCATTGTGCCATGTTAGAAATAAATAACCTGCGTTCTGTTGAGTTTGTACTTGACGTTTGGTGTGTTTATAGTTTATAATTTTTCTTGTAAAATTTAGCGCTTAGGTACTTGGACTATGGCGTTTCCTGTTGTTTCGAAAAGAAATGGCGCCGAAAAGTAATCTCAAAGGAATTTCCCAATGGTCCGTTCACAGAGCTTTATTAGAGTTATCAAAAGATGTAGTTTAGCAGGCTCAGTTTCAAGCAAAACGAGAAGCGCAAGGCTTCAAATGCACTGACCCCCCCAAAATGCGGAACCAAATCCTCATTTTGAGGTTGTCTCTATCTTAAAAAGCAATCCTAGTACTCATGTTTCAAAGAAAAATTCGGGGCAAAATCGGAACTTCAAGGTAGTAGATTGGAAAATGTTTAGATAGGCGTGGCATGCACTACTCGGCCTTTGAGATGTTATTTTGCTTAGGAGGTGAAAGCTCTGTTACCTATCTGATCGCTGATTTCTTATGTAATTTGTGCATCCATGCTTTGCGGTTGTACCAAAGATTTTCGATTCAGCATTTAAGACCTACGTTTCAAAGAATTTTATCGTTCAAATTCTACAAAATCGCAAAATAATAGTTTATTCTCCGAAAAGGAAAAATTAATCAATTGTGTTGTTTCCTGGAACGGAAAGAGCAGAGTTTTTCCACTAATCCACAGTTCAATAAAATTAATGCTGATAATTACATCGCGCATCTCCAAAATGATTTGATGAAAGATAGTGCGCCTTCCCATAGAGCTTACAAAACGCAAAATCTTATGCCGGATCATGTTCCCGGAATTGAGGCAGCTAGCCAGTGGCCGCCACATTCACCAGCTCTCAATGCCTTTGACTATTTCCTCATGTGGAATACATTGCAAGTGAAAGTTTACTACCAAAGAAGGCAGTTGAAGAAAAGCATTGAAGCAGTGAGGCGCGAAGTAAGTCTGCAATTAATACGCACCGCAATTTTGCAACAGAAAAGACCCGGTAAAGTGCATGCAGAAAAATGGGGTCCGATACAGCACCTTTTCTAGTAGTTGTGTATGTCTTAGTTGCAGTAACAATAAAAAATATTCTCTGATGTTTATACTTTCAAAAATAATTTTTTTGATAGTCAACTTTGAACCGACCGGTTTTTTGTTATTTTAAGCAATAAAAATCAAAAAGTTAGTGACATTTCTGAATAAAATCCCGACATAAGTAAGTCAATAATTACATCCCAGGCGAAATCATAGGACTCCAAACAGGATGCGTTTTTTGCTGCACCCGGTATTCTCTTAACTTATGTACCAACTTAGAAAAACCGAAATTGTATTTTATGGCGCCATTGTTAATGCTTTGACACTCTTAATATTATTCGTTTAATCTTTAAATCTCTTCTACTAAATCACAATGTTAGCCAAATATATAATATGTCAATTTAAAATACCCTGTGGACATTTTTAGCAGAAATAAATTGTTTTACTTCGTTCCATAATAATTACTCTTTTGTTACTATTTTCATATATTTACCATGATTTGTCGTTATAGTTATATATTATTTAAGAAATGAAAATTGGATAAATTGCATTAAAAGAACACAGCATTAAACTTAAGCTAAACTTTAAAGTGGAGTTTCATTTATTCACTACCTTATTTCAATAATTTTTCTTTAAATTAATATAATTTATTTGTTTTACATCGCATGTGCATCTCATGAACTTTTGATTTGAAAACTGGGCTGCAAAAACTTTTTAAACATATCAGCAAAAATACATTTTCGGGAAATGAACAATTCAAATTTAAATTCAATTAGAGAGCCAAAAAGTAATATGACGGTATTAGAAACCGTTTTGCCCACGACTGCCCGCAGACAATAGAACCAATATAATAGGTTTATTAGAAAAACCTTCCGGTAATTAAAGGCCACAATGGACCAGCGAATACAGAGTGTCCCGAAATTAGCGTAAGAGATTTTAACAGCAGCGCATTCTACATATTATAAAATAGCCTCTAGTTTCTTTAATAAACATATGTCAAAAAATGCACCCTAATAGAGTTGCAGGCCTTAACAGGTTTCCTCCTGAAGATGGTTTTTAATATATATTTTCGAAACGATTACAGCTATGCCTTTGAAATTTTGGTATTAGGGTAATTTTAGCATGCGGATTATGTTTCTCAAATTAGAAAATTCAAATTTTAGTCAGAGGCGTGACATTAAGGGTGGTAAAGGCAACTAAACTGTCATAAATAACATTTTTATGGATTCTCTTTAAAAATCTGAATATCTGGGTTGTTCTACGTAAAAAAGGTACTCTTGATGGCAAAGGCAACTAAACTGTCATAAATAACATTTTTATGGATTCTCTTTTAAAATCTGAAAATCTGGGTTTTTCTACGTAAAAAAGGTACTCTTGATTTGTATCACTAAGATGCATCGTTTATGAGAAAATCGGCTTTGAAAATATTTTGTAGCGTTATTGTATGATGATAAAATCCAAATGAATGTAGTATTTTTTTCTAGTTAGCTATATTACATGCAATCGTATTTTATCATCATGCAAGTAACGCAACAAAAGATTTTCAAAGTCAATTTTCTCATAAACGGTGCATCTTAGCGATACAAATCAGATTTTCAGATTTTAAAAGAAAAAACTTTAACAAAAATGTTATAGACAGTTTAGTTGCGTTTACCACCCCAAATGTCACGCCTCTGACTAAAATTTTAATTTTCTAATTTGAGAAACATAATCAGCATGCTAAAATTATCCTAATACCAAAACTTCAAAGGCATAGCTGTAACCGTTTCGGAAATATGGATTAAAAACCATCTTCAGGAGGAAACCTGTTAAGGGCTGTAACTGTGTTAGGGTGCATTTTTCGACATATGTTTATTAAAGAAACTAGATGCTATTTTATATGTAGAATGCGCTGTTAACATCTTTTACACTAAGTTTGGGACACCGTGTATATCTAATGAATTGATGATTCTAAAGAGTCGAAAGCATCTCCAGGATAGTGGAATTTAAATAAATGAGTATTTGACTAAAATACGACTAGCAAGTGATTCGTGGTGTTGAAGTAAGAATGTATGGATTTTGACGTAATATGTATGTAAAGTGCAGTGATATTGTCTACAGAGTAGCGGATGCGAAGGTTCCCTTAAAGTTCAAAAATAATCGATTCCTTTAGTGCGATGGTGCAAGGGGTTGCTTTCTTGTAATGCAAGAGTACTTAATTTACTTAGAGAACTTCTACTATTTTTGGTTTTGCTTTTGTTGCCTTTGTTGTAGGGTAATTTGAGGGAGAGGAATCAATTGAATGATATATAATATAATTAGGGCATTTTAATAATTCTTCTATTCTCTGTTTAACTAGTATACCGGGCTCTTTGAGGTTTGTAAATTCAATTAAATATATATGTAAATTCCATAGAGAAATTTTTACTTTCAAATCGAAATGGATGTGTTGAGAATTCCTTCCTTTGGTATGGTACTCTTATAACTTGAAAATTGTAATTTGTATTTTGCTAATTAAATTGATTTCAGAGATTTTGACGAGACATCTTGTATGTTTTTTTCTCTGCGCTCCTGCCGGGATTACTGTTATTATATAGTAAGTTATTCTTGATTTCATAACCATAGCATTGCTTTAATTGATTGATGACCAGATTAACTATAGTAGGCTTAAGATTGGATATTTGAATATTCGTCCAATTTTTTACTGCGTTTTATGATTTTATATTTTAAATCAGGATTTTGATTTAATGTTCCTATGTGAGACATGACTCACTCCTGATGGTGACGACTCTGAACCTATTTATATTCCTGGTTATTAAATTTTAAGAAGGGTAAGCGCCGGTCTCGAAGAAAATTTCTTAAAATCCAAAGTGTATAAAACTTTTGGTCTATATGAGTTAAAAATAAATGTTTCATTTAAAATGTTTTAAGATGTGATGAACAACAACTTGCTGAAAATTAAGAAAACCTGTCTATACTAAACATCCAGTGTATTGAACCATTCGGTTGGGTTTTTTGACACAACTCGTATAGACACAATAAAAAGATCTATTTAGAAGATGTCTCTACAACAACAAATAAAAAAATGGAAACGTATGGGATCCCGGTATCCTATGTAGCACGGGCCTTGTCATTTATATTTTATAACAAACACTCTGTACCTGGACTACTATTAACGCTGGAGCAAAAATTTTAAAACCGTTTTGGGAAAATTATCCTGGCAGATTACGAAAAGGTTTTTAACTGCTGAGTAGTGAAAATGATTAAACTTAGAAATGCCTTTGCTGTATTTTATAGGCCACCTGACAAAAATGAACTTTGATATTGATTTGGATGTTTTTTCTCCAACTTATATCCTACGGTCAATTAAACCAACAAAGATCACAGATAAGGCACGCAATTTATTGGATGCAATCTTTGTTAGTGATGTCTCTTTGGTTAGGTAATCACAGAGTTTAGCTGTCGATACTATTTCTGATAACAGAATGAGCCATTGTTCTCTAAATGTCCATACGAATTTTTGTCGAACCCAAAATTTTTCATTGTCGCTGTTATAGGAACTTTAATGTAAATAACTTTCTTGAACATATGTATAATTTGCTTTGGACCAATATTTTAAATAAGAACAATACAGATAATAAAATAAAACGTGTAACAGCAAAAACTAAGAAGATTTGATTTTCTCGCCTCCAAAAATGTGTTGAAATATTTAGTTTTTTTTTAACTGAAATATTTTGTTGAAATATTTAGTTTTTAAAAAATTATACAATATTAATAAATTGGGTTATTGTCAAGTTTTGAACATAGATAAGTTTGGTTAAATCGTATTATTTTTAGATTTATGGTTTTACTGTGTTCCATAGATTAGCGGACAAACTGTATTACGACGTTTCGCTAGAATCGCATCTGGCATTTAGTGTTGCTGGCTCTGCTTCATTCTGGGCTCGAACTGATGGTGGGATCCGTGTGCGTCTGCTTTTATAGGCTGGCGTCTGCGCAGATTGTAATGTGGCATAGGCTCCGCCTCCGCTGCTTCGATAATGTCCTGGTTGGTTTGTTGGGTGGAGCGGGGTGATGTTCTTGAATCTTAAAAAAATATTTCCAAATTTTTGGGGTTAGCTTATTGAGCTGTCCGTTCTTTTCGATTTCTAGGGCTTCTCTGATTATGCGAGTTTTGTAGTGGTCTACTGTGGCTACTTGTCTAGCGTTGTTGAAATCGATGAAGTGTCCTGTTGATAAGTGGTGTTGGTAGAGCGCTGCTGTAGTCTGCTTCGTTCTGATGCTGTTCTTGTGCTCCTGGATTCTAGTTGAAATTCGTCTATTTGTCCCCTATGTATGATTTTTTGCAGTCGCCGCAAGGTATGCTGTACACTCCTTGGTTCTCAAACTTTACTTTGTCCTTTGGATTTCCGAGTACTTGGGCTAAGGTTCGCAGTGGCTTGAAAATTGGCTTGATCTGGTGCTTCTTTAGGATTCTGCCGTCACCTTTATATATGGAAGGATGGCTTTTTGCATGTTATGTTCTTAGTTGATTTCCGGTTTCTTCCTAATGTTGTTTCCAGAGTAGCCATTTTCTTTAAGGGCGTTTGTTGTTTGTTTTATTTCTTCTTGCCTTTGGGTAGGTTTTGTTAGACGATAAGACCGAGATATTAATGTATTTGTCACGGACTGGATTTGTGAAGGGCGGTGGTGCGATTTGGCGTTTATATATCTGTTGGTATAGGTGGGTTTCCTATAGACGGTATAATCCAGCGTTTTGTCCGGCATTATAAAAACAGGCGTACACGGATCCCAGCATCAGTTCGAGCTCAGAAGCAGAGCGAGCCACACTTGATAACGTCAGATGCGATTCTGGCGAAACGGCGTAAAGATGAAGAAGTTCAAGATGAACGGATTGACCGGAATATTATTTATACATTTAACATCATCCGTGAAAACCTACAAACTTGATTTGCAAGCATCTATGATATGAATTTCCATTATCAGAAGTGTCACAATATATTAGTGAAAACCAGTATACTGATCGTTGTTTTCAAATTTCATTGTAGACGCAGGCACTGACTACCTTCGCATTATCATAAAAGTTAAGTCCGAATAGCTGTGAAGCCATTGTCTTTGAACATACATAAACAAGGATTTTACTAATAATTATGGAAAATTTATCCGGGATTTTTTAACCTCTGTTTAAATCTAAAGTTAGTGTCAGATCGTTGTTTTCAAATTTCATTGTAGACGCAGGCACTGACTACCTTGCATTTTCATAAAACTTAAGTCCGAATCAAATTTCATTGTAGACGCAGGCACTGACTACCTTCGCATTTTCATAAAACTTGAGTCCGAATAGCTGTGAAGCCATTGTCTTTGAACATACATAAACAAGGATTTTACTAATAATTATGGAAAATTTATCCGGAATTTTTTAACCTCTGTTTAAATCTAAAGTTAGTGTCATACGATAGCTTATGAAAAACCAATATAGGAACGTGCAAACCGTTTTGTTCTATCTTGAGCCGTTTAGATTTTACAAGCTGTCAAACTTGGTAAATGGTCGATTTTCAACTGTCAATATTTCAAAAACCGTTAGAGATAGGTATAGGACATTATTCAGAAAATATGTCTAGACTTTTTCGCACAATCCAAATATGTAATAATATACAGGGTGTTTAAAAATTTAAAAAAAAAATAAGGTTATGCGGTTTTTTGACATTTGACAGGCAATTTTTTTCTTTTGACATTTCTAAAAGATAATATATAAAAAAAACACCCAACTTTTGAATTTACGTTTTTTTTGTAGTACCTGTAATTACGACTGCAGGTGGGTGTCAAAATATAATGAATAACCCTGTACATGCCGATACTAGAATGGTTAGCACTAATTGACTGTGTCTAGGAACAACGTTACATTATTCTTTAGAAAAACCAACAATTGATTTAATCTTCTTCTTCAATTGCCTATCATTTTAGATATTAGCAATCAACCTGGTAATCATAACTTTGTTGACTGCATGTTCTAAGGTTCTTTTCTTAAGCCGTGGTATCGCCCCGCCTCTCGCTACTTTATTTACCAGTATCTTGTCTTAAAAAGTATCTCAGGTATACGAGTTGTTAATTATTGTGTTTTTTTATTTTATCTAATACAGTCTTATTTGTTATGTGCTCTACCCATGAAATTCTCATAATTAGTGGATATATTTACACTTGGAAAAACATTTATCTTTTTGCTTGAAGCTACGGGAAGAGGGTCAGAACTCAACTCCGCACTTGAGAACACGTAACAACGGAGAGGTCTGCATTTTATGATGAGACTGCGTTTCCGAACTAAGAGTGTTTGTTGCTTTCTCGAAGCGACTGAAGCAAAAATATTTGTCGACTTTTTGCATTTATTCTTGATCGACAATGAATGATGAGTCTCTTGCAATTAATAGTGGCGTGTCTATCTCGCAATGGTAGCGCATCTGCCCAGGTAATGGAAGGGGGTTTCATCCTCCTCACCGCAGGTAGCCTCCTCCTCAAGGCCCTCTCAGGCTCTAAGAATACATTAGTTCCCTGTAATGATCCCTACCACGGTGCTGTACTTTAAAAGAAGAATTACATTTATTTTTAGTCATTTTACAAAGGGATCGCCTATCTCTCGTTAGGAGCCATTCCGTCCTGGTTTTGCAGGCTTGACGATAAAGTTCTTGCTTGTCTGCCCCCTGAAAGGACCTGGTCCGTCCGCTTTCTGATTGGGGTCTAGAAAGGCCTAAAAGAGCTCCGAGCCGGTGCACGGGGCGACCGAGTCGAGTGTAGCGAATTCCTGCCATCCCGCAGTAACCCGGTACCCATACCCATATCAGCTTCACTGTATTTCTTGGTCTGTGCCAGCCGCTCCACTGCATCCCCGCACTCCGAGACCAATTTAGTGGTAATCCTGGGTGCAGAGACCGTCCTGAGTGCAGCTTGGCTATCAGAGCCAATTACTACTTCCTACACCTCTGCTTGGGACACTGTTGCTTACTTTTCCCGTGGAAAGCTTTATCGGGTGCCGCTAGTTTCCAAGAAGCCTCCCGCTGCGGAGGACGGTGTGCAGTGAGCCATCGGTGTATGATATAAACTATCTCTACGGCAAACTTACTTCACCACATTTCTATTGCCTTTTGTTGGTATGGTCACTGTATATGCTGCCTTCAATCCTATATTTTTCCATAAGCTCTCAAAACCACGTAGAATGGAATACAATATTATAGCAATCATTTTATTATATTATGAGTTTATTATGTCAGAGAAAGGGGGAATGATCAAAGTATGTTTTATATGTTTTTTTTTTTTAGCTTGACGCCCGGATCCTTCACGGTGTCGGCGCCTACGTAAATATAATATGCGAATAGAAAAGTCTAAATTAGAATTGATGATTTTAAGACGCTCGAAATAAGAGGATAATCTATATCTACGTTTTCCATTTATAGTACTAAACTAAAATAGTATATTTTATAAAGGCATATTCAGAATAAGTCCTGAACGAATTCAATGCAAAATAAAGCTATTCTCTTATAATATCTAAACAACCATAAAGCTTTGAAAAGGCGATACTCGCGATACATCTGTCTATCGATAATAATTTAAATACTAATAATTTCCAAATATAGTATTTGACTTCCTTCAAGAAACCCGTGATATCCAGTTTTATCTTCTCTGCATGAAAGAACCTCTTGAATGTTTAGTATACACATTCCAAAATGACGCAATGGCTTATTTTTATACCTTGTTTCACGCATCCTCCGCGACTATTCTCATCTGTTTACCAACATTTCAGTTGGCTAGGTCATTACTCTTCTTTTACATAAGTGGGCACGTCTTATATATATAATATAGAAATAGAGGTCAATGCCGTCATCACATGGAATAAAACGGACTTGAATCTTGAATTTAAGTGTCTCCTTCAGTATAATGGTATGCATATTTCTGCCACTTTATTCAACTGGTTCAACTTATTTATACACATTTCAACTGCAGGCTGATAGCTTACTACTATGCATAAAGGCTCGCCTATATGTCGTCACCCACCTAGAGGTTTTCCTGTGGGTGATTCAGACTAAAATTGGTTGATTTTACCCGGACCCTCAAGACTTGCTGTGAAAAATTACCACCAGAAAGATGGAAAAAATGAAGAGGTTATTTAAAATTAATTTCCATATTTGGAATAACCAAAAAAAAATAAAAAATACTATGCACTAAAACAGAGTTTTATCCACAATACCGAAACAGAATTTTTGCACTAAAACTCTGTTTTAGTGCATGTTGCCAAAGGTTCCAAACCCCAACATAGTAAAAATACTATGAATATTATTTTGAATACAAGGCTATGCACGGCTTACTCAGGACACATGGCATCAATCTCTTATACTACTATATACGGCAAAAGTAAAACAAAATGCATTTTTATCGGTTTCTGAGATTGTTTCCTTTGCTGAGGAAAAATTTAACATTATCCGTCAATCTAATGAAAAGATTGGGTTCAAATGAAATTACACCATTAGTTAAAAATATAATTAACGATAAACAGTTTCAAGAAGAAGGACTATTAGTACAAATTTTTTGGTGCTCGAAAATTACTTTCCGAGGCTTTGGATAACTGTTTTGTGATGGATCCTATCGACACCGAGTTCTCCAGGGCTCTCTATATGGTTGATAATTTGCTAGTGGATAAACGTATAGGTAGGCCCTAGAAAGCTACTGTGATGGACAAATACTTAAGATCAAACATTATTGCTCAAAGTTAATAAATGTCAGCATCTAAAAGAAGTATTCTAGTGTTCGTGCTACTTATTATATTCATTAATGGTGTATATACTGACTGATTTGGAATAAGCACAAAATTGATTGTAGGACGTCTGAGAGAGGTTTCAAAGTTGGTGAATAACGAATCGTATGCAAGTATCAATATGTATTAAGAACCTTAAATATATTCAGTTTAACACAAAGATTGTTCCAATGCCTCATAACTATTTGTTGACATTCCATAAATTGTTACATTGTAGGCCCCCTATATTAAGTTGAAGGTAATAGATTCGAAAGACTTCCCAGCAAGTTTCATTTACATATCAGTTACATCTATGTTTTTAGAGAATCAATAATTACAATGAGTTGGTTGGTGAGGTTGTTAAGGATTTCTATATTGGCTGAGAGCAGCGTTTATTAAGAAATATCTATATTTTTCAATTATTTAGTAATCACTTTGCCATGGACATTCATGTTCTTGCTAGACCAGTTCGAGAAGTAAATATGATTCCAAGACTTCGTCCTCGAGACAAACGAATTCCATCACATGCATTCATTGGAATGTATTATAATTTAATCAGTTTAGATCATCTGTTTGATGTTTTTGCAGGCTAGCGGCGCTTTTATATTCTTTATAATAATAGGCTTTGTATTAGCTTATTTGAATGGATTAGCAGAACCAGTTTTGTGTATGTGAGTGAGTCTTACTCGTTGAAGTAAAATAAATAAATAAATAAGATTAAGATATTCAATTTTTTTAAGGTAATCCCTAAAATACTTCGACCAAATTTTTTTCAAGGGCTGGGGTATGAAAACCAGCGGCGAAACGAAGTTTTGCCATGCAATGATTAGAATATTATAAATATACGAATATTTTGAATAATAAAATTATTGTTACAGACGAGACAACATTCACTTCGAGGCGAATATTTAAAAGTAAGTTGCAACCATTTTTGTCAACTAACACCCCACACAAGAGCCAAAGGCTACATGATTACAAACGTCTGGTGCGGTATTTTGACCACAGAATACTTGTTCCAATAATTTTTACGGGTCGCTTAGTCGGATAAGGAGGTGTCCAGATATTTTGTAGAATGAAATTGAATAATATTAGATAATCTTCCTATAGTATAGTTCGCCCAGCCGTTGTCGAAACGCATGCAATTGCATGCGTTTCGAGGGTCAACAACGGCTGGGTGAACTATATAACATAATTTACTAATTTGGCAGTAGGTCGGTTCATAAAGTGGCATAAGCATAATATAAGCTTCTAGTTTATCAGGTTCATTCAAATCTTATTGTCGGTACGATTATAACCGTAAAATAATAAGCAACATAATAAATTGGTTAAGAAACTATGGTGTTAACATATTTCTAGATCATTGCTGTCTGTATTTTGTTTAATGTTTTTATAAATTAATATATAGAAAAATAATATTAATTTCCCAATTTAGGCCCAAAAGGATACTTAAAACTACTTCTATTGTTCCTTTTGCGTTACTGCTAAAATAACAATAAAATCCATACCAGCAAGGGGCAGTTCATCTGGGCTCTTATCAGTTACTTCTATTTTTTTCTTTCTGAGGTAGACTACTCAATAGAAGGAAACACGCAGGCCATTATTTGTTACAATTAGAATTCTAACTTTAACATCCTCCATCTTTATACTAGAGTGTTAGTTTGGTGTATGAAAAACATAACGATTTATTGGATAGATACATGGTCTACAACACCATACAGAGTCGTGTGATTTAACTACGTTTAGTAACATACCTCCTGGAAGAGAAGTGCTAATGTTAAAACGATGTTCCCCGGAACATTCGACGCCGATGCATGGGTGGAATCAGTTGAATCGCTCAGATCATGGTCATGGTTTGTGGATATTCCTATGTGATTTTAAATTTAGTCTTTGCATTTATTATTGTGTTGATTGCCTTAGCTTTTCTGTTAATACCCCTCCTTTCCCCCCTTTTAAAGTAATTATTGATTATGGCTTTGTCGACAAGAATTGTAGTTTCTTATATAACAATAAAACAATGTGGAATTAAAGCAATTTTAAAAAAACTTGTGACGACCATAATAATCACCTGAATAGCCGTGTGTTTATTTCCGAAAATAACATCCATTTTCAAAAATTGATAGCAGAACACAATACATAATTTGAAAATTAGTAAATTGATAGCTATATCTATACTGAAAGTTGATCAGGGATTCAAATAAAAAAAAACACAAAGAATATTAATGAAAACCCTGCTCAGAACAAGAAAATTATATTCACCGGATATATTTTAAGATGTGAAATGTAACAAAAATAATCGAATATATTTGGTAATGGTTTAGACTGTTATTAAAAAGAAAATGAAACCGCTGCTACTAATTTTAGTTATCTGACTGAAAGGTTTCAGAGGCACGGTATCAATTCAATACCGGAAATACAGGAACTAGTAATACGCTGTTTTGTTACCCGATATTAAATTTACAAACACATCTCCTGGTAACAAATGTTTATTCCTAATAGCTTAGCCAAAAGTTTGACCCAGAGAAATCTACGGTTAACCCTGAGCCCTAGAGACTCCGGGTGAAAACCGGATAGATGCAACCTTAGCCTGCTAGATATTCAATTAAAAACTTGTATTATACTGTTTACTTTTGTGAAAAACCTGCCAAATAGTTCAATAGATATTTTTCATAATACCTCTCTGAAAACTATCATTTTCGACGTCTCTGTAGAGCAAAGAAAGTAAGGCTTTTCGGTCCGGGCACGGGAAAAATTTTCCCGGTCCCTAATTAGGGAACGGGAAAAGTTTTACCGCTCCCCGATTTTAAGTGCTAAATTTGCAGTTATTTAGTCACAGAAGTATAATAAATTGGGTTAAAATTATACAGCGATGCAGTCTACATTAGTCTACAAGATTAATCTAGTACATATTAGCGTCAATAGTCTAATTTTAAGTAAAATTATTTTATTTATTCTGACATCACTTGTCACAAATAGTTCAAAATTAGCTGCCTATTCAATTACAACAAAGCATACAAATACATTTCCATAGCAACGCTTGATGAATATTAGATAAATACCTGTCTTGCTTGTCTTGCAAGTTTGACGTTTGCTTTCATTTGAATACAAAATGTATTATGACATGATTTTGGATACGTAAAATTATAATAATTTTATGTGTATGTCTTGATTTCAGAGAGGTATTATGAAAAATATCGTTCATTACACGTCCAGAAACAGCTTTTCCTGTGCTTACACTACTTCCGGTGTTCTGCTACGCCTCACACCAGAAACTGTCGTGCGCGCACCGGAAAAGCCTAGTTTCTGGACTGGTAATGAAATATACTATTTCAAGTAATAATGTGCCATCTGATTTGAGCTGTTTTTATGAAGCTGCGGCTTTCTTACAATTGAAATTTTGTTAAATGCGTTATCTGGCAATCGTACAATTGGCGCTTTCACTACACCAATATCACTGGAATTTGAAAGAATAAAATAAAATACGATACACAAACAACAGTTTCTCTAATAGTCTTGCGAAATTATAATAGAAATCAAATATTAATTGCTTAATGTTAATTCGGGCAAAATCAGATTAGCATGTAATTAATCCCTACCTGTCTCTTATTCAGATTCATGGATCATTTTCTGCTGGACCTGAGAAGACAACACATTCAAAACTGTAACGTATAGATACACTATTCTTTAGTGACAGGTAGACTATAATTTTAATTAAAACATGTCAGTATATAAAACGTTTTTTTTTTATAAAGCTTGAAAGGCAGGTTTGGGTGAAAAGACGGTGCATCCTATTCACACGATCAGATCCAGTACTTGCGACATAAACGGACCCAATTACCAGCAAATATCATTCATAAAATATGCCTTACTTCTTACTTCATATTAAAAAGCTACGCTCATTCCCTAACTCTATTTAGCTTAGTGTTAAATGTAAACGTTTGAACTGGAATAAATCGGCAACACGATATCAGGTAATAGAAAACACCCACTAACCCAATTATTTTCAAGTATAATTATATTTTCAGATACTCTCGAAGTACCGTAGGCAAGTAATAATTTGTCGTCGTTTCAACTAGTCTAATGAGCTATTTTAATTAGCAAAATGCATAACTAGAGGATGTTTAATGTATAATTTTGTTGTAAGAACTCCATGTTGCAACCGTCGCTGGCCAATTTCCGACATACTATAATAAATATTGAGATAACTACAATCTTTGCAGGAAGCGCTGTAATTTATTAAGATAAGGCGTAAAAATAGCGTTACTGTTATTTGCGGAAAACAGATGCACAACACAAATTGTACAGCAACTCGAAATCAGTGGGTTATAATTTACTTAGACTTACGAAAACATCAAAAAATGTTAACAGATGTGACCGCCTAAATATATTTTTAATGTGTTTTTTTTTAGATTCCATACGGCATTTTGTGGGGCACAACTGAAGGGAGACAAATCTTTTAACTCCGTTAAGTTGAACCCCGGATATATTTGGACTAGGTTATTTCGCACAATTAAAAAAAAAAAAAAAATGCCGGAAAGGTCCATAAAAAAATTTTTGTGTGTGCTTAAGACCACACGATAGAAGTGAAGAATTCAAACAGCGGGGTCATCGTTTGTCAGAATTTCGATCCGAGCCTTCGTTGCAGAGATACGGGCGACCCAAAATCCCCCCTTAAATTAGGGAGCCCCGGTCCCCCATATGGTCTAAGGTGGCTCCCCATTACCCCATGGACAGTGCCGGTATTAAACCTATTTAGTACTGTCATGTCTTGAATTATTAGAGATCATCATCAATTTGAGTTTTTGTTCTTCTATCGGGGCTGACCCATGTTCATTTTGTATGTGCTCTTTTACTGAAGAAAGTGTAGAAAACCCTCAGCATGATACCTTTGGAATTTATTTTACACAATCATATTTCTCTATGTATTCTTCGTTTTCTTCTTGTTGTTGTCTCAATATGGCTCAATATCTCTTGACTACAATTGTTTCCTCCTCTTGTTCTAGCTATATTTCCGTACAGAATGTCCATCTCTTCCTCCGAGTAAGCCGATATCCGTGTACCAGTTCAATTATTGTTTATCCGGGATTTTTAAATATCGTATAAGGCGACTTTACTTTAAATTTATTTGATGTTTTGTATATGCGGTAAATATTTTCTCGTAATTAAGAAACCTACTCCAAGCTTTCTGATTCATGGCCCCGTTTCCAATCGGCGATATGATAAGGATTTTCGAAACGTCAATTATATCTCATAATAATATCATCAGTATATTAAGTTCAAATTTGTTCCTTCTAATAGCGTTGAACAATGGTTGGAGAAACTGCACAGTCACCTGCAACCAGTGCAATTATTTGATGTTGATTATTATCCATTCATCCAATAATCGCTACTTGCTTATAATTCGAAAAGTATTTTAGGTTAAACTATATAAGATTTGATGTAGTTTATGCCCTATGTCTCTAGAAACTATTTACGTCTACACTGTTTATTTTACATATTAACATAATTTAGAGAATTAAAATACAATATATTCATGGTACCTATTAAACAAAACGAGAAATTAAATTTGGCTGTAACAGTGACAATGACATTCATGTGAATGGCAAGCAATTGAAAAATAATTTTGTGATGATCTGTGTATAATATATCCTTTTTTTACCGGTGCCAAAAACATAAACTAATTATCATTAAATTTTTTCAAAATTTTTAATACTTATTTATAAATATAGAGTACCTTAAAACACAACAATTGTTTACCTAATCACACCTCAATATGACCCAAACCTAACAAACCACTCATTATAATGATATCCCATTGATTTGTCAAACTTAAAACTTGATAAAGTGCACGGAATTTTTGCTGCTTGCTATTCCAAAAGCTTTAATTGTATTACTTATCATTTTAGTTTTTCGATTTCTCGCTCTTCAAAAAAGTCGCAGATTTGTCCTAGAAACGTCTTGTTTAAGTGTTCTTCATGTTCGTTAGTCACTTAATTACCTTAATACATCCTGGAACCGAGACCGCAGCGGTCGTATTCTATTATTTCCTATTAATTTAAGATTCAAGAAGCAATAAAGATGAATATTAGTACAAAAAGCTGAATCCGATGACGACAATATGTACAGGGAGGCTCGAATTCGTGTCTATGTATGGGGAACTCGAAAACCGGTAAAATTAAGGCAAAATTGCCTAAGTGCCTAACAATATGCCGTTTAGAAAGTTTTAAAATTCCGAGTATTTTCGGAGATATTCGAAAAAAACCCAAATTTTCAAATATCGTTTTATTTTTTTCCTGGGCTTATTTAAAAACGGATTTCAAATCTAATTGCACTTCTGCATTGCCACTTTTTCTGCTCTATCCAATGATGATATCCAGTTTGAAATCCGATGTTTCGTCTTTAAGAGATCATCATCAACTTTTTTTTTAAATACGAACTTTAATTTTTTTTATCGTTTTTCAGATGGTATTGGCGTTATTAATATGAATATGCGTTTTTATTTTTATTATTTTTTTATTATTTTTATTTTATATATTTTGCTTTGGCGTGATTGTAAATAATTTAAGGTAGGTACTTTTGAAATTTTCATATTCTATAAAAATATTTTATTTGTTTTTTGCATTAGATAAGTGGAAAATTGGAGCCCGTATTAAAAATTAAAAATAGTAAAATAATTTTTTACGAGAATATGGCCATGAATAATTACTCAAACAAGTTGCTTAGTGCATTTTATTTATAAGCAAAATTCCAATAGGTGCTTTTCCATCAAAGTTCCCATAGTATTACGTAGTATGATTATAAATAAATTGTTGATGTTCTCTATTAATAATTGGTTAAAAGTTGGGAATATTTTATCTTTGTAGTAAGCAACTTGTTTGGGTAATAGTTCATGGCCATATTCTCGTAGGAAATAATTTTACTATTTTTTATTTTTAATACGCTCCAATTTTCCACTTAATACAAAAAACAAAATAAAATATTTTTACAGAATATAAAAATTTTAAAAGTACCTACCTTAAATTATTTAAAACTACGCCAAAGCAAAATATATAATTAAAAAATAATAATAAAAATAAAAAAATAATAATAATAAAAAAATAAAAACACATGGTCATATTAATAACACCAATACCATCTGAAAAACGATAAAAAAAATTAAAGCTCGTATTTAAAAAAATAAAGTTGATGATGATCCCTTGAAGACGAAACGTCTGATTTCAAACTGGATACCATCATTAGATAGAGCGGAAAAGTGGCAATGGAAAAGTGCAATTCAATTTGAAATCCGTTTTTAAATAAGCCCAGGAAAAAAATAAAACGAATTTTAAAAATTTCGTTTTTTTCCGGATATCTCCGGAAATACTCGAAATTTTAAAACTTTCTAAACGGCATATTGCTAGGCACCTAAATGCGCAATTTTGCCTTAATTTGATCGACACTGTATCTCTTACGGTTTTCGAGTTCCCCATACATAGACACGAATTCGAGCTACCCTGTACATTCCACAATTATCTTTGTATCTGTAATAATAGATAAAATAAACATATTATAGTAATACGCTTCATTAAGTGTGTTGCGAAAGATTTCAAAAGTAACTTTTAAAAAAGGTACTGATAATTCACATTAGTAGTTTTAAGTACTTCTAAGTAAATTCGATTCAGTTCTAGAACGAATAAAAATATCAAAGCCAAATGCTACACGTTCATAACTTCCATGTTGCCCATTTAAACATGCCAAAACCAAATACCAACACGAGCAATCAAAAATGTTAAGTGTCAATAATACCATTAGTCTGAAGAAAAGTAAAATATCAAGGAACTCGACCACGAATTGAATTAAACACGAGTCACGACACGACTTAGAAAGTAAATAACACAAAACCAAGAATAATTCACTTTGAGAGAAGGTATATTTGAAATATAATTCCGACACAAAGGTTAATTGATTGAGACCACTGAAAAGGAGATCTAATTACTATGATTATGACAAAAAACTGAAATAGAGCATTAATAAGCAAACAGAGTAAGAACAGATTACCTTCTGATGATAAGATACTACCATTCTTAAGATATACAGTGTGATTCTTCAACATGGGATAAATTCAGTAAATCAAAAAGATTTTTTAAAGATTTTTGAACACGTACATTAATAATTAGAATTTTAGATTGCGCATATTTCGATGAAATAAAATATTTATATTGGATGTCCGAAAAAAGAGATTTATGATGACTTTTTAAAGCATTGAGCCATGAATCGATAATATGTAAAGTGTTCAACAAAACTGCAACGACTCACCAAGGCAGTTGTCGAGATAAAACGATACTAGCCAGTCTTCGGTAGTTTGGGTTAGCATACTTGAAATCCAAAAGTTTCACCCTTACATGCTATAGATACGACAGGACTTATCTGAAGACGATCCCGAGAGAACACTCCAGTTTTGTGAGGAAATGATTGCTTTATTTCATCGAAATGAGATAAGCGTAGAGAACATAATTTTGGTCAAATATGTAAATTAATAGAATTTTCGTCATTGGCAGGCGAGGAACCCAGTAGGGTACTTTGAAATGGCCACCAAGATTTTCAAACCTGACTACCCTTGATTACTTTTTATAGACACTTGAAAGGAAAATATTTAAAATGGTGGAGGTAGAATACCGATTATCTTCATACGAAATAAATACAAACGTCGCGTCGGTATGAGTTTTACTTTCGTTTTAGAGGGATTGCCAGCAAGCGAATGAGCCACATTTTGAATGTTTGTTGAAGCACAAAATATGAGTTTCAATATTTTTTTTATTTTTCAAATTTATAATAACAAGGGAATGGAAATAGCGACTTTCAAAAAGACCTCATGAAAAATGAGGGCTGCCATTAAAAAAAAAACATCGATGCCGCCATATCTCATTTTGGAAAATCTATAAGTAATATTGTCAACACCTTATGCATTTTTTTTTTATTAATGGAACTAGGTAAAATTCGATTTCGGCAACAGCTTTTGCTTAAAATTATAACAAACGTAATGTAGGCAACTGCGACCATCGGCATTTGTTAACTGTCAAAATAGACATTCTAAAAATGACATTTTTGTCCGATTTTCGAAAAAAATTATTTGGAGAAGTTCTTAAATTATGTGTCCATGTAAGAAATACCACCCGCCTACGGTAAAGTGATTTTCACTGTTAGTTTATTAACTGATAAAACTTCATCGTGCATCTCCATTTGTGATGAAAAAAATTGTCCCCATATGTTCATTGCTTTCCACCCAAAGTCGTAATAATATTTCCTGCTTCTCAAATAAACATCAACATAATTTTTTTAATAATAAATATTGTTATTAGGTTATAATTATATAATTTAATATTTGCCAAAAATAGTTATAAAATCAACTTTACCTTAGATTGCTGAAATTGCGAATGCGTACTTTCCTTTTGACATTGTAATATATTTTTCATTCTCCCCTCCACGAAATTATAATTTTCTATTTTAAAATGGCAAGCGAAAGCGAAAGTAAAACATGCTAGGTGATAGGTTGCTAAGTATGAAAAACTTTCGTGCCCTGGACGACGAAAAAAATGAAAATGTCAAATCAACGTTGTCAATGTCAAACGTTATTTAGAATAAAAATGTAATCTAAAATTAAAACTGTTATATGAACCTGAAATATTTAATGGCAAATGTTGATTGAAATCTTGTCCAAAAGCAACGGCGGTACTGCCAATAATGCGTCTTCCGTTATTAGGGACACATCTTTAGTTGTACACCACTTAACGAAATTTTCATAGACTTGATTGTACTGATTTTTTGATTTATCTGGTAACAATAAGCTACAACTGCACGCAATATTCGCTGCTTCTTCAATACAACGAGAATAATTAGTTTCTCGATGCTTCAATAGAACTCATGTTTTGTTAAACTCTCGCTAAATACCAAAGTTATCAACTTAACTATTCAATTATTATTATTTGATAAGTGTCAAACTAATAATTTTTAATTGTCATGAATGTTACCTTAGTAACGTTAACAAGCAACTATGTGATACTGGTATTTTTATAACAATAAGCTGCCTTATATCAATTTTATTACAATCGATTTGGGATTTTCAGCATCAAATTTGAATATGTGTATTTTAAGAAATCGAGAGGGGAGAATGAAAAGTTTAATACATTACACGCTGCGAAAGCCCTTTCAGGTGCTTGGAGTTTTTTAAATAGCCTCGGCTACGCTACGCTTCGCCTCGGCTATTTAAACACACCTCGCACCTAAAAGTAAACTTTCGCAGCTTGTAATGTAAATAACTATTTAAAAGGCGTCCTATAATAATTTCAATGCCCAGCTGATACTCTGCTTCAAAAAGTTTAGCTAGTTTTTTTTTATCTATGACATTTTCAAGTTTTTAATTCCAAGGTCAGTCTCGGAAGTGTTTACAATGGAGTCAAATTTGGTTCCATTTACAGCGATATTTGCTTTTTTAAATGTTCGAATTTTCAATTTGAAGGAAACTACTTAGGATCGAGTCAAATTTTGTTTAGGTTTTCAGTGCTTCGTTAGTAATTTTTGTGTTTAAGAAATTTGATGGTGCCTCGGAGAAATTTGTAGGAATTAACCTATATCTTAGGGATGATTAAAACGGATCGAATTTGTATGGGGCTAACCTTGAAAAAAAATATCTTCAAAATCAAAAAACCATTAACGAAACTTTTAAAAAATTATAATAAATTGTATTGAGCAAATTTTATAGGCGACGTAACTTTGAAATAGGCGAGGATGTGACAACTCTGCAAGGCGAGTGGCGCGCGGCGGCAGAACTTCTAAGAGGTAATGGGCAGAGGGAGTCATAAAGTTATGTAATTATGATGACTGTAATGGCAGGGGTTTAAGGTGTAAGGTGAAAATATTGGTGGCTGTAAAAATAGAGCGAAATAAAGCGTGTTAGTAAAAAGTGTTGTTTACAAAATTTAACTCGATCCTAATCGATCTCTTTTATGCACTTCCAGACAAGGTATCTGTGATTATTCGTAAAATAATATATTATTGTTATTGTTGGAATAATCGCGAGCGATAAATCCAACTAGTCTAGTTTGGTTTAATGCTGATTTAATTTAAAGTTAATCCCCTAGTATTTTCGTTATGCTTTTCACATTGCATGTAGCATCGGCTACAATAGCGTTAAACCATATTTCAGTTCATGAATTTAGGATATAAAATAAGAATATACTAATCCCATTATCAACATTGATTTGCTGCCACAAAATATGATCTCATATTAGTATGTATACACTAGTAGGTATTAGTAAAATCATATGAAACCGAAGTCCAATATTCACCCGAGCGAGCGGGGCAACCGGGCAAAACCTAACCACAATATTTCATTCTAATTTCACCTAGATAATATAACTTTCGGAAAAATATTTAAGTTTAATCTGAATACTAACATAATAGCGGAAGCGCTACGGTTACTTGTGATTAAACAAGACAGTTATATCGTATGATTGGTTTCAACCATATATATGCTTTCAGCCTGTGAATCTGTCTCGATTATCTAGATAGCATTTCAAAGGCATCTTAATAATGCTAAAGGTTCATAAGCCATTATTACAGTTTCTGCATGGATGTCACGGCCGATGTTAGAAAACCGCTAAAGTGTAGGACACAGATGTTACACTTTATACACAATGTTCCAAATTAAGTGGGCGACAATGCTAACTATTATGATATTAGGAAAGATGGAAGCATAATATATATTTTTTGCTAATTAAAACACTGAAAACAGTTATATATAGTTATAGTGAGCGTTAAATTATCTCATATAAGTATGTAATGATATTAACCAGCTGACAAAAAGTAAACTAAATTTATATTTTATTTATAGCCGTTGCCTGAAAATATCGACAGATTGTCGAAGTAATTTTAGTGTATTTGTGTGCTACTATTCAAAATTTATTTCTAATTCTAATGTATTTTTGAGGGCAATATAAATAAAACATCGAGTAACATGGCACTTGATTAAGGTATTTAATATGGTATTTACAATATGTCAAAATTGCATCAGAGATAATCTCATAAAAATAAACTAAACTGCTGGCCATTTGCTTTCGTGCAAGAAAATTTCACATGAATTTTAAAGTAAATATTTTTTAAGCAGACATTATATCGACCTCCAGTTTTTAATGGTTGATAGATTTATCGCTTAACAAAATTTTTCCAATGTTCGATTTTTTTTAGACTGACATTTTTTTTTATATACATGGTGTCAAAGAACACCATGATTTTTGCTCCAATTTCAATAGTATGTAACTTCAATAATATATATTTTTTAAATGTTATCACGGTACGTCGTTTGAATCACTGGTCCATAGCCAAGAAAGTGGTCTGTCAAATTTTAGAGATCTATGTTTTAAGAGATACCGTTTTTTTGTGAAACCTTGCTTCTTTCAACGGGAGCTAGACCCCACTGTGTGTCGTATCGTGCAAAGTTTGTAAGTGATTATTATACCTTACGAAAAGCCTGTTTTTGTTCAGTAAAAAAAATTGTACCCTAAAGGTTTATGAGTATCTCACAATTGAGGCGTTGTGTGCAATAGTGGCCCAAATTTAATTCATTACTTACGAAGAAACTCGCAAAACAAAATTTGCGTTTTTCGATGAACCGTTAAACCCCAATGATTTTTTAAAATTCGAAGTTTTTTTCCTGTCATAATAGATGTAGAGGGATAGTTTACTTAGTTTTCGGCGTATTTTTTTTTTTAAATAGAAATTTGGTGGTGGGTTGGGCCACTTTTGCGTTAGCTGATTTTTCTTTTATTTCAAATAAAAATCGATTCATAGAAAATATTATATTTGAAGAACAAAAACAAAATTATAATTTTTAATTTCAAAAGATATGTTATATTAATCAAGTCATTTCTTCGTCGATATGATCTTCAAACACATTGGGATCTTCTTCAACATGCCCATTGTGAGTAAGCTGACGATAAAAATCGTGATTAATGGGTGGAATGTAGTCAAGTAAAGAGAGCAAGTCTTTGTATTTTGCTTCTTGTATGGGCTTAGGACCCTCGAATAGTGGAAAAAGTTGAGCTAACTCTTGGAAACTTTTACAACCTCGTTTTTTTATGCTAACGACGTTAAATAAGACACTTTCATTGTTAGAGTACTTGTATTGAAGAACACCAGGTTTTTCCTTTTCGTATCGAAGCCACTGTATTCGCAACCACTCAACTTTCTCGTCAGTATCTGTTTTCTTGCGGAAAAGAAATCGTTAGATTTCATAACAACCACATTGAACGGTTTTTTCTTTCTAGTTTCAAGCACTACTTGAACCCAGTCATTGGGAACATAAACATTTTTGTAATGTCTTTTGTTCTTTTCAATTAAACCAAAATCCTGATCATTTGGTAGATAGGAGTGACCAGACACTAAGAACTTGTGGTCAATTGTGTTTACTTTATATTCGTCGGAAGATACTACATAGCTACAAAAAGAAGCCATTTTAAAATTTCGATTCTGACCACCGCATTGATCGCTATACATTATCAGTTTTCTTGTTGAAACATTGTTTTTAATGTAGTGTGCAATACAAGAGGCTATTTCTTGAGATCCCCGCGAGGCAATGCTCTCATCCCACATGTACATATGCGTTGCATCAGTTTCTAAATTATGAATTCCAAACAGAACGTCCAGAGTTGCCTTTTATAGTAAGCAACCCCAATGGAAATGATTGGTGTTGCCAAAGTTTTCATCAGGTCAAACGATATGACAGTGAGATCATTATCTGCTCGTGCAGCCTCAGAGCTTTTCTATGATGCAGCTCTTGTTCCCTTTTAATTTCTTCAGGTTCCTGACCATCTTCTAAAGCTGCTTTAATTTTAATATTGACCGCATCACATTTACGGCAACTGTCAGACAAGGGGGCGTGAAACTTTAGATTAAAGTCGTTTTTGAAAATTTTACGAAAAACAAATATTGAAACTGGGTGGGGAACCTCATTCTTATACAGACTATACAACTTGGTAATGTCCAATTCTGAAGAAAGGTATTTTACGTTTGGATTTTTGGTCCGGGAGTAGTGAGACTCATAAGCCGGAATTTTTTGTATAAATTTCTTCACTGAGGCAATTTTCTCATCTGAAGTTTTATTTGCTGATTTTGATTTTCCTTGTCTATCAGGTTGTGGTGTTCCTGTGGTGTTTTTTGTTTTCAATGCCCTGGTTATGCGCCCATCCGAAACGCCTATCAATAGTTTGAAAAAACTTTTGCAGACTCGTGTGTCTTCTCCATTTTCATTTGGCAAGAAATAAATCCTACTTTGTTCTTTTGTTTTAATATTTTGGAAACTGTAAGTCCGCTCCTTTGCTTTGACTTTAACTTGCCCAAAAATAAAAGCAGTTTGCAACGTGTGAGAACCCAACGAATAAAAATTCTTGAATATAGTTTCTTGGCGCTCTTGCGAGAATTTTTGATGACATTTTTTTGAGCAAGTACAGTCTCTTGCATCAAATGTCTTAGATGGCACAACGTTTCCCTTCGCATTCACATATTCTTGCCCGGCAGCCCGTCTTCTTTTTCTAACACTTCTTGCCCACTCCTCTTCATTCTTCTTCTTTTTTCTCCCCTCTGCTTTGTTAGGCATTTCATTTGGAGGCTCTTCTGAATCTATAAATAAAAAAAAGTAAATCATTAGTAGTGTTTTTGTATGCATTATCCGAAAAAAATGTACATACATAAAATACCTAGACTTACTAGAGTGATTACTGGATGAACTTGATCGAGCATCGGATGGTTGGTATTCTGACCCCGAATCCATGAATGGATCTTCCAGATCTACGATGAAACCTTTTTTTTAATTAATGATTTATTTAAAATTTATTTTCTGCAGCCGCGCGTAAAGTAACGAATTACTAAATTCAAATGAAATCGTAAAGTCAACGATTGCCGCAGCACCCTTATTGTACGCCCTAGAGTCTAGAGCGTAAATAGAAAAGAAAAGTCCCACTTTTTCCAACGAGCGTGCTATGAATAGTCTCATGGCAACCGAAAATAAATAAATGAGTCGTGCGTTTGTTACAGGTACACTCCTGCTCTAAATATATCCGAATATAATAAGTTAAAAATTACAGCCATTTGCAAATTTCAGAATAAGTATTGAGAAAAATGTTCATTTAATTTTAAAAAATGCGGCTGTAGAAAAAGTTCTATGTGTTTCTCGAGCGCAAAGTAAGATTGCCGTTTTCCCAAGACAATCTTTCTCATGCGGTAATCAGTGACTTTACGCTCTAAAAACGCAAACAACTTAATAATGCGATCATTATCTTTACGTTGAATGCAAAAGTGGCCTAAGCCGGAAATTAACTTTGTTTACACTAACCTCAAAATATATTATTTTCTAGCTTAATATGCTCAATCTATCACTAATTTATTATTTAGGAAAGAATGCAGTGTATTCTACTCACCTGAAATATTTTCCTCGATATCAGACATGTTACACTTTATTTATTTCGAAAAAGAACTTATATAATGTCACTTTATAACGGCTTTTACTTTCACTAACGTACTTCCACGCTTGTTGCTAAGCACTAAATTAATAGCATGATGCAAAAGTGGCCCAAAGTGGGTTGAGCTACTTTTGCACAAAAAAAAACGATGAAAATGCTGATGCAAAAGTGAATTTGCCTGCCATCTCTTGGCGATAATGCCGAACTAGGGATGAGCCGGTATTGCATAATGAAGTTTGGTTATTGAGTGGGCCATTGATGCATTAAACCCGATTTTGAAAAAAATGTGGATTGGGCCACTATTGCACACAACGCCTCA
>MU182274.1:262155-283644 GCA_016904865.1 Pissodes strobi | reverse complement strand
AAGGGATACTCCTATCTTGAGTTTTGATGAATATGCGAATTGCCATACAATATGAGTTTTCACTGATCGATAATACTACCAACATTTGATGCTTTAATATTTAAACCTATTCTTTTTTTATTCTCCAAAAACACTTTTTTTGCCGGTGCTTGTATCTCAGTAACAAAGCATTAGTTGACTCATATTCATAGAAATATTTTTTTGTTGTTCATACTTCTGACTTAGAAAGCACCATGTTTTTTTTTTGACTGGCAAAGATTTCCAACAGCGATTGCATTATTATTAATAGGATGGAGTGAAATATGTTTTTTTTTTATTTCTTTGATGCAATAGTTACAAAAAGTTTCCATTACCAATTTTTGTTTTAATCGCTTTATATTTATAGGGTCCGCCAGACCTTTGTTTATATAGGAAATAGTTATTCAACCTCGAACTGAAAAAAGGCCTCATCGCTAGATGGCGTCCGGCCTGAAATGTGCCCATTGACGAATTTCAAGAAATTACTACGCGTCCTACGAGAAACGTTGCGAGGAGGGAGTTCCTACATTTCTATTGGTGCATTCCCAAGGGCTGTTACCTGGCGACGCGGAGTGGAGCCGCGTGGACGAGTGTTCGTAATAATTCCGAATACCTCATTGTTTATTTTTATATTTTCCGCCATTGTTCAAGTTGAACAAGCTTTACTTTGTAAAATGTTTGTGTTTGGGTTGTAATGATTAATTTTGGCCTGAGTAAATTGCGATTATCTATCTACGTTTTTTTTCTAGGTAAGTACAAAAGTACCCACTCCTTTGTTTTGTAGTTTTTGTCGGAAATCAGAGTATTGCAATAGCAGTTTCGAAGTTTAATAAACAGAACAGGTTTAATTAAATACGATGAACATTTTTATAATAATCATATATATGTAGATAGGGATAGGGTAAATCTGTACATCTACTTTTTATATCCATCAGTATGCTTTCTCATATTAACGTTTATTTTGTACGTAAGTACATAGTAGATGTTGCACGTCTAGGTGTCTATGAACAGTTTTGAATAGTTAATTAATTGATTAATAGGCATGTATAAGGAAGGATGACAAATGTATGGAATGAATATTGAATTTAATTAATAGCATATTATGATATAAGTGTATAAGAGCACTTTTAAAGCACGCGCGTTTAGATTTCTTTAAATTTACTTTTTTGGGTTGTTCCACATTTGTATTGTTTTAATTGTTTCAGTTTTTGACAAACAAATTCTTTACAAACTAAGTCAAAATTACATTAGATTTTAATTTGTTTCAGATAACGTCTATTTTGAGAGCATCAATTTGTAAAGGAACATCCCCTGGGCGAGAAAGCTTTCTTTGATCGCTGTGCCTACAAAGTATGTCTTCATCATTGGTGCCAAATATTTTCCCATTAAATATGGTTCAAGAAATCTGAGCAGTTAAATTTTTAAAGACTGCTTTTTGTGTACTTGGGTACTCTTTACTTCACCTTCATCAATAGGAGAAGACTTATCCACAAACTACAGGCCTATGGAATTACAAACAGTGCACTTTTTTGGTTCACTGATCACCTGGAGGATCGCTCCCATGTGACTAGAGTGAATAATGCGTCCTCAAATCCGTTTGATAGTGAGATAGAGGTGCCGCAGGGCAGTGTTCTGAGCCCCCTTTTGTTTGTGCTATATGTCAATGACCTAGACCGAGTTTTAAATTAAACATTTCTAAGTTTGTTTGTGGACGATATGTTGATCTGTGTTTGCGGGAAGGATTTTAATCAGGTAGTAGATACTACGAAATCAAAACTTGACATCCTTTATAACTCGTTGTGTGTAAGTAGGCTTAGGTTAAAAAAAAAGACAAAGTACATGGTTTTTTGGCTCTAAGCAGAATTGTAATAGATTTCTAGAAAATAATTATTGGGTTAAGATAGATACCTAATAGCCTATTTGAAAATGCATCTAGTAATATTTAGGGGTAGTCTTGGATTCTCAGCTTAATTTTTCGTTACATGTAGATCATATCAGAAAAAAAATTGGAAAAGATAGAATTTTTTAGGAGAATAGCTGAGATTCTTAGTCACTGGAGTCGTGTTCTTATATATAATACCATTATATATCCGCATTTCAATTACTGTTTTTCATTGTTGATATCAGGTAAAAAGGCTGATATACAAAGACTCCAGTTGCTACGAAATAAAGCTATGCGCATTATATTATTCTGTACACATTATACTCCCATTAATTTGATGCTAAAGCCACTTAGATGGCTTTAAATACAGCAAAGCATAGAGATGTCCAATGTACTATTTATTTTTAAAACAAAAAATCAATTATTGCCCGAATAAGCTGATTTGAAGGTGATTCATGTTTATCCCACCGGGAATTCATAATTAATGTTTTATTAAGGACTTTAATATATAAACAATGTAAGTCATATTCAAAATGCGAATTGACGTTATAATTTTTTTATTCACTATCCACTTTTATTCACGGAGTAAAAAATAACATTTTAATATTACTCCAAGAGTTATTTTTAGTTACTTAGTATTCGAAAAAGTTGTTTGCTGTTTTTTTTAACTGGAACATAAAACTTTAAATATATATTATATAATTGTATTTTTCCAATTTACTACAATTAAGGATATTTTCACAGTGTAAAAAAGTAATATTTTTCTCGCGAGTTTGAATTTTTTAAATTAAAAAGTAAGTTTTATGGACCAATATTGTTTGGCACGAAACATGATTTTGAATATGATTTGACAATTTTAAATATATATACATATATACATTTTTAAATACTAATAAATGAGATCTGTGAATCATCTTATGTTTAAATAAAGATAAAACATTAATCGACTGATTATAATTTTAATTTATTAGTTGATTCTTATTAAATGGTGATGCTTTTAGGTTGTATCTATGTTAATGTAGTGCAATTACTTTTCGATATTTAAGTAATATTTATAAGTACTTGTTTATGGAGTTGTAGTCGATCTAATCTCTTGATACATCAGTTTATCACAATAGCTATATTAGCAACTTCTGATTGAAAAATAGCAAAAATAATTATGGTTTCTGGTGATTAATTGTAACTTATAATATACAAGAAAGTTATTTTAAGAACATGTATAACTTTACAAGTTTGATAGGCAATAACACAAAACTTTGATATGAAAAAATTTGGCATCTAAGATAAAATAAATGAATTATTTCAAAGGGAAATAATACAAGTGAACATAAAATGATCAGTTGAAAATAAGAGATGAATCAAACCAGAAGTTGCCCGAAACAGCACACTACTCTCGATGCTTATTTTTTATCTTATATACTTGTTCTTTAGTTTTAAGGGTTGTATAGGTTGATGTGTTTTATCAATTGAATTGTTTAATTTTCGAGTAAATATAGTTTTACTCGGATGTTGTTTATTTCACTATCCTAAATCCGAATTTTTTCAGAAATTATTTACTTGATTATAGCGAATAAACTACAGTATATATTTTGAAGAGTACATTTATATTAATTTAATTTGATTGTCAATTATGTAATAATAATAATAATGGCTATAAGCGATTGAAAGTTTTGAACATTGGCTGTTGGCCTGGAGCAATATTATATGTACCGATACATAAATTAGTATTAATATATGCCGAACTCATATTAAATAAAGACTTATCCAAGGTAAGAGTTTTGATTTCAGTTTTTAAACACCTTATTTCTTATCTCCCCCTCTTTTGCAAAAATAATGAAATTTAATAAAATAAAAATATTTAATTTTATTATTAATCTCCAAATAACAAGACATTTTAATCAATAATTTGATAAATACATGTTTCTGGTGCATTAAAGCATAACATTGCAGAAAATGTTTAATTGTCTTCTTTCTATAAAAAGAAAAAATACATGAAATAACTATACCTACCTACTATTGGAACTAAATTTAATTTTTATCTATATTTCTCTATAAACATTGCATGTTTAAAAATTGTGATACCTTACTTTTTGACTAATAATAGGAAACGAATAATCAATTTTTATATAATAATTTTTTTATAGTTTAATAATATGTTTTTAATGTTCCTAATTTTGAATGCGTTCAAATATCCAGTTTATATTGTAAAATTTTACTTATATCAAGTCAAAACGTTTTACATTTAGCAAATAGGATTTTATTATTGTTCATTATTTTCCCATTTTTTAATGGCATATGCAAATCTATTTTCTTCGACTACTGCACCAATTCAATTAGGCATATATGAATAAAATAGAAACTAGCAAAGAAATTGACACAAAAATCAATGTGTTAAAAATGCTAAAAACCATTTTCTCAAACATAAAATAAATTCAATTGAAAAGTCAAGATTGGGGAAGCAGTATTGGAAATTTCACTTTGTGTGTTAAAATTAAACTGATAAAACCGGTTCTAGCCACTTAGCCTTGGCTGAAGATCATTTCTTGGAAATCTACGGCTCCGCGAATATAATATTGTATTCCCCTTTCTACCCCTTCCTTTTCGTATGTAGGGTAAACATTGCACGTGTTTTCATTCATAAATACTGTTTTTGGTGCCAGCCACTGGGGGCAGCACCTCTCCACAGGCCCCGTTGAACGACTTTCTTCTTATAAAGACAATGGCCAGACCCACCAAAGAAGTTGAAAATTGTAACTTTTTAAATTTGTATATAACTGCATTCTTTACGTGTAAATGTTACTAATAATAGCAAAAATTATACTCAGGTTAGTCATATACGCAATACTACTACTAATGGTAATTGCCATCAATCATTTAGATGGTCCGCCTACCGCCACGGCTGCGGCTTTAAATTTAACGTTTTACTATTTTATTCGATTCCTTTAATTCGAGCCCCGTATTTAGACCGTGCCTGTCGTAAGTGAATAAGTGGGAGTGAGTAAACGTTCGGACTGTTGCTGTGCGTGCCCCTATTTCGTAAAACCGTCTAGGAGATCCACTACCTTTTGGATGCAAAAGCTGCAGATTTTGCATCGAAAAAGTATTGGATCCCTTAGACGCTTCTACGGAATAGGGGTATGCACAGCAATAGTCGGAGCATCCATGGGCGCCGGCAGAATAAATTTCAGGGGAGGGCAACATGGGCGCCGGAAGGTCAAAGAGAAGGGGGCGGAAGGTTAAAGTCGTTGCGAGGGGAAAGCTAACCGCAGGTACCAAAGGAGGCTAATTCGCCGGCAGAAAATTTTGAGAGTGCCACGCCCAATTTTTACCCAAAAGTCGTTAAAATCGTTTAAAAACACGAGCGGACGAAGCGGATTTTACCAAGCATTATTAAGCAAATTTCCCATGTCAATTAATCGTAAAAGAAGTAGAGCTGAGCAATAAGCATCAAAAGTAAACTGGAACTGGATCTCGCTCTTGATGGTATACAATCGAACCTGCAATCGGTAAAACTCTCTTCTTCTTTTTCTTAGCTTAGGTTTAATTGAATTTATTATTAGTATACAAATATTGCAGAAACTTTTGAGAGGCTATGGGGGCTATAGCCCCTGTACCCCTCTCTCATAAATAGGCCTCTGGGGCAAAGTAAAGATAGATGAAACTTATATATTTTTATTGTCAAAAATACGTATATATGGTTTCCGTTTGCTAGACTTTAAATTAAACTTAACTGTAGCCCAGTTTTGATTTCAATTTTGTATTGGGAATATATCTACCCTAAAAAATATACTATGTACCATGAATGTACATACCTATATTTTTCTAATCGGAAAAAATTAATAGCAGATTTCTTCTCTTATTGTGAAAATCGATTTATTGCTTTTTCAATAACTCTGTCGTTATTATTATTCACAAATTCTCTGTGAACGCTAAGCATACAGAGACCAGAGAGTCTTTCCTCAGGCATGGTTGATCTTCAACCCCCAGGAGGGTAATGAAAAATGTTTCAATTGTTGTTGTGGCATTGTAAAAAATAGTCAATGTAATTTTTAGGTGCCTATGCATATTTCACTGAATTTTAAATGTACTTTTATGTTAAGCGCTACTTTGATTTTCTATCAGTAACATTTACACGTAAAGAATGCAGTTACATACGAATTTAAAAAAGTGGCAATTTTCATCTTCTTTTCTAATATTGGTGGGTCTGGCGGACCCTCTAAATATAAAGCGATTAAAACAAAAATTTATATGGATAATATGTGATTTTAATGGAAACTTTTTGTAACTATTACATCAAAGATTTCAAAAAAAATAATTTTTCACTCCACCCTAATTATTAACCTTGTTATTTTAAAAGCTTTGTCCATAAAAAAAAACTCTATATATACACAAATATCAAAGACGTGTGATTCTGCAAAATATTGATTTTCGCGCACAACGTATTTTCCGCAGTTCAATTTTTTTCTTCTACATAAGGAAAATGTAGTATTTCCTAATAAACAATAGTAAAAATAATTAACAACAAATAACCACTATAAAGCAATAAAAATTGCATACCTTTATATTACTGAAATTTTAATAATGAAAATTACAGATATTTCAATCATTCAAATAAAATCATAATATATTATGAGGAAAAAAATATATATATTTCAGTAATATATAGTTAAAGCAACCACAATTAAAGCCCTTATAAATATCACATTGATGCATTAGAAACCAGCCCAGAGAATTTTTTTTCTGTTAATCAGTATTACAATGCAAACGAAAATTCAAAAAAAGGAACTAAATGAGTTCACTGCCTATTCGACATAAAAAGTGTGACTTTCACAATGGTCACCTGCATAAGTGACAGTAAATAATAATATTCAAATGGTTGGCACCAAAGAATTATTGATTTACATTACATTTCCTAAATATTAAAAGATTCATGCAAGTGTTGCTTTTGAACATCTTGTATCTCGAAAGGCAAGACTTTTGATATGAATATAAACATTTATCTCATTCCAAAATTCTCTTGGCATCATGCAAAAGTTAAAAGCATGCAAAACATGTTTAGTAAAGACCTGAGCAATGATGTTGGCAACTTTGTCCTTATCAATCGTCGTTGTCACTCTTTTATTCTTAAGATGATGTGGAGTGTCGCGTCTGTGCAACCTCGATTGTTTTACGTCCTCCTTCGAGAGGCCGTCACTTTCGCCATCGGAAGACAGAAATCCAACACGTCGCCTTAAGAATTCCTACGAGATAACCAAGACACCAAAGAGTCAGTAGGCGTGCAAAGACATTAGTGACAGGTTATTTTGGTAAATTCAATATTCAACATACTTAGCGAGTACAAACCTAACCTATACTTGTCAGAGAAACAATATAGCCAGTGAAAGTATCATGAGTCCGAGTTAAACATAACTACTTATAAATTTGGTTAGCAAACCTAATCTTAACACTCGTCAATTATTTTTACTTTACCGAGCGGGTGCAAATAGCTAAGGACCAAGAAGATTCAAATTAAGGCATTCATGCAATTTTCCCGCTACCAATAATAATATTATTATTACTATTATTTTAAATTCCAAAAGTGGTACGCGTAAGGTTTTTCCGAAAATGTCGATTATACCATCGAAAACACAATTAAATAAAATAATCACAAAAACGAAGTTTTTATTAAACAAGGAAACGCTATGTGTTTCAAAAAGTAACGTCATATAACTTTTTGTTCTAAGATTCCAGTTATTAACCCTAAAAAGTAACAATCGAAAACCAACATACAGTTAATAACTGTTTAAAATATAAACGGCGTTTATGTTTCTAAACTTTACTAAAATCTTTCATGTAGTTATGTTCTATATTGGTGTGGAAGATTCATTTTTACCTTGGAATTGATTGCCTTTGGTTCCACAATTGATTAAACTTGGTTTGAATTGGTATAGAGCCTCTTCGGCCCAGGCTCCAGGATGTAAACTGCACAAGTGCAAGTTTAGTGACCCTAATGAAATGTGTACCTATATACACATTTCATTAGGGTCACTAAACTTGCACTTGTGCAATTTACGGAGCCTGGGCCGAAGAGACTCTATACCAATTCAAACCAAGTTTAATCATTGATGGAGCCAAAGGCACTCAATTCCAAGGTAAAATCTTTCATATTTGGTACTAATTTGATCTATTTAAAAGACAATTCAAAATAATTCGTATATGTTAATTTGATCTCTCTTTAAAGGTCGCACAATTATAGAAGTTTTAAATAACTATTGAACTATTATATAAAATAAATTGAAAATATATACTACTAAATATACTCGAGCGTTTTCTATAATAATACTAGTACCAAATAACCATAATGGAGGTTAATAAAATCACGGTTCTTTGCTAGGATATTTTTCACTATGGTTCATGTTTTTCGAAAAAGCTATTGCAAAATTGTTCAATAAATTACTAAAGCCTAAGTCTGTGTCTCAAACAAAGGTTATCCACTCAATTTATAATTAGTGCAGTTATATCATTTACGTTTGAAATATGAACGATATATAAGGTAAGTATTATAATGAAGTTCCAACTTCTTATAGAAAACTGTGCGTTCTGGTTGTATAGTGAGTAGGGCCAAAACTAACTTGGATATCATAATAAAATTACATTCGAAACTACAATAAAGTAAGCTGTCGACTTCGACAAAGTTTCAGATAACGCCTCTTTATAAATGTGTAAATAGTTCGTTTTCTAGGATTTCCATACTCGTAATCAAATAGAAAATTGAGTGTTATATAGAGTGTCCAAAGATTCTGTGCTCAAGCTGTCGAGGATTATGATAAGCAGAAACACTTAAGGCTCAAAAACTTACAGGTACTCAAACTTGTATTTCTTTAGATCATAAACAATATTTCTACCTTAACGTTAAAGGCTAACTAAAAATTGAAATTACTGCCCATTTCGAAAATTATTCAGGTTCTCAGAAAAATCAATCTCATTCCTTATTATCTCGTTTCTACCTTAACGCTAAATGCTAACTAACAATTGAAATATACAGCCCTTTTCGAAAATTACTCAGTTTCTCAGGAAAAATAATCTCATTCGTTATTATCTCGTAAATTTGGTTTCATGTTAAACGTATAAAAATATTAACTGCAATACAAAACCACGCCTCATCCATAAAGACTTTTTAAAGCAGACTCGAGCCAGTTTTTATGGATGGAAAACGAGTTAGCGATTGGATGGACGAGTAAGTCAAGGTAAAAAATGGAGGCATCTAACTCAATAATTAATTAACTTATGATATATGAATATCTCACTCCCCGCTAACTGACAGCTTATTTTAAATGACACACCCATCAAATCAATGATGATAGACTCGATTCTTACAAACGCCATTAGGTTGATACGTTAAAGATTAAGTAACTTCAACGTTCTCGAAATTGCTACCATCTTCATAATAATATCAAGCTTCGTTTTAAAAGATTTTACCAATTAGTGAAGAGAAAAGCATGCATGCTATTAATAAAGCGAATTCCATTAAAAAAGTTATGTATCGCTATGACATTTAGAGCTGCAAATTATGTATTGTTGTGACATTTAGAGCTGCACTGGACAAATACAATAATTTGGTAAACTATTAACTATACATAATTAAACTTCTATGTATTAGGGTTCTCGAACTACGTACTGTTTGGACACCCTGTATGCATAAAAGTGTGACTTAAATCAAATAAATACTTATACTGCAATACACTCAACATTTTTATTATTATCGTAAAATTATGTATTTTCTACATCTTTTGAACGTGTACCGGGTGACTCACAAAAGCGATACAACTGTCAAGTCAATTTTTTTAAATGAAATGTCTAAATTTTTTGGACTGAGTTGGACTCTACGAAAAATTCTAGATGTATAAGATAACCTATAAGTAAAATGGATAGTTTTCGAGATATTAACAAACGCATATTCAAAGTTTGCCCTTTTTAAAGAAATGTAAAATCTAATTATTTAATGTAGTTCAACAAACATCTTGCACTTTTCTGTCTTAAGCCTTCTGCGATTTAGAACTTGACATTTAAATGTTTCAATATTATCAAACAACTGAATAATAGCAAATGATAATTTATTAATAATTGAGAATATATGTCGTACATAACTTAGTACACAATACATAACTATTTCAGTAAATGTTGAAAATGGCTACCATTTCCAGCGTGCAGTGCCATAGACGAACGGAAAACTCCCGTTCCACTTCGAATTCGGTCTTTACGGATTTCGATACTGTCAGGCTTATTTTTGTATATCATGTTCTTAATTTAACCCCAAAGGAAAAAGTCTAGCGGATTTAAGTCCAGAGATCGTGGTGACCACTCTATAGCACCACGCCTCCTTGTCCATCGCCCCGGAAAGACGTCATTCAAATATCTTCATCCGCCGCATAATCAGAGGGTGCCCCATCCTGCTGATACCATAATAAATCACTTGGGAGATCAGGCATTGCATTAAGATATAGGGTAGCCAATGCAGATATTAAAAAATCTTGCAAACATTCGAGGTAACGTTGTCCTGTTAGTGATTCGTTAAAAAATATGGTCCTATAATTTTATGACCCACAATGCCAACGTTTACATTTTGCCGATATTGTGCATGCACTTCTCTGTGCCAGTGAGGGTTCTCATTTGCCCAACATCTAACATTTTGTTTGTTGACTTCTCCGTTCAGACAAAATGTAGCTTCATCCAAGAAACCAATTATTTTCACAAACAGTGGATCGTTATTACACATTTCTGTTAGTACCTCACATAATTCATTTCTGCGCTCCGGATCATCATCCAATAAGTCTTGAACAAATTGTAATTTATATGGATGCCACTTTTCTTTCTTCAAATATGTTGATAATGTTGTTCTGTGCAAGTCGTTATCAAGCGATGCTTGCGTTGTCAACGTATGTAGATTTTCTTGTAATATAACACAATAAATTTTTATATCATCGGAAATTCTAGACGGAAATTCTAGAACGACCTTTTCCAGTGCGATCTTTAACACTTCATCTCACAACATCTCTCCATTTTTTTTTTCAATTTTACTTACTGCAAATTGACTTATATGTAGTCTATGAGGATATTTGTTGTTAAACATTTCGCAAATTTCTTGTTGTGTCCTAGTCTTATCCGCAGTACCAAACATTATTATGATTTCGATTCTCTCATTTTCGGTTAAACGCATCGTGAATAGTTTTTTGCTAATAATTAGTGATAGTGACAAGACAGTCAAAACTAAGGTACCACCCGAGAATAACAACCGCAGAGAAGCGACAACATAAATCACGCTCAAATATTAGGAGTGGGAGGTAAACCGGCCAACTGTCATCTCCACGTGCTTGTCAGTTTAGTTTAGTCCGAGATTTGTTTAGTACAGTCCTCGACGACAAAATTTAAGCGAGGGTAAAGTTAGAAAAAATTAAACGCTTTTCAAAGTGAAACGTCCCTTTAATTAAGCATGTTCCAGTATAGCTAGAGGGCTGAAATTTTTAGGGCATGTAGCCGGGGTAAAATGACGATCCTGGATGAAAACTGGACCCCGTACACCCCCCCCCCCCCGGGGGGGGGGGGGGGGGGGGGGGGGGGAGAAGAAAAAAACTAAAATAATTCATTCCGGTAGAACGGGAAGCTATGGGGTCGACTTTTTTATGGTAGATGCGCCTGCTGGTGGGGGGGGCTACCTTTGATGACCATATGGGGGAGGGGCTCTAATTTAATGGGGGATTTTGGGGAAAACATTTTTTACCGATCTCTGCAACGAAGCCTCGGATCGAAAATATGACGAGTGATGACCCCGTATCACGGGGTCATCAGTGGGGTGGGAATTATACCCCCACCTCCCCGGATATTAAAATTGATTATAACGTATTGGAACCGGTTGAAATGACTAAAATAAGTTGAGACTAAGTGAAACTAACCGAAAGTTGATTCGACGACTAACACAAATTAACCAAATCTATTGAAATTCATTATAACTTATCGGAACCGGTTCAAATGATGAAAATAAGTTGAGACTAAGTGAAACTAACCGAAAGTTGAATCGACGACCAACCTAAACTAACCAGATCTATTAAAATTGATTTTAACGTATCGGAACCGTTTCAAATCACTAAAATAAGTTGAGAATAAGTGAAACTAACCGAAAGTTGATTGGACTACTAACCCATACTAACCAAATCTATCAAAATTGATTATAACGTTTTGGAACCGGTTCATATGACTAAAATAAGTTGAGACTAAGTGAAACCAACCGAAAGTTGATTGGACGACTAACCCAAACTAACCAAATCTATTAAAATTGATTTTAACGTATCGGAACCGGTCCGGATGTAAAAAGTCAATCAGTTACATGTACTAATAACATATGTCAAAACAAACAAATAATTAAGTGTATACGAATATGTCATGATGGATATATTGTTGTAATGTCATTGTAATATGTCAAAATGTATGTTAAAATATTGTAAATTCATTCCTTATTAAAACACGACTATGTACGATTCTGCCAATCAAACGTTTTAAGAAAATGTCAAATGTGGCAGTTAAATATATTCGTCAATATTTCCCTTAATATAACAGATATCGAAAAAATTGTTTAACAAAAAAATTGTATTCTTCGATGGTCTATCGTTTGGAAATAAAATATGACACGTACAATTGTCACATTTGACAGTTGCAGCTGTCAAATTTGTTCATATTAATCTGACATATGCCAAAATACATTAACATTTTGACATATTTAAGTATTATATTTTGACATATATTTTTAATCATTAAAAAATGATAGCTAATTTTATGTTACATATTATGGGTTAATATGATAGTGAGAAATGTTACATAATTTTTAATTTTTTTACCACTACTTTAATATCGTCATTTGACATATGCCATTTTTTTTTAAATAATATGTCTAAATTATTCATTAAATATATATTATTATGACGAACTTCTTAAATTAACCCATTGTTTTATGCTAACTGTTTGTGTAAATGTGAATATGCTTAACCAATATTTCTCTGTCTTATCAATTGTATAGTATTACGCTATATTTTATATGATAACACCCATATTTGAACTTGACACATGAAAACAATGAAAAAATGTTATAAAAGAACACGATATATGCTTCAGATATATTTTCACTTATCTATAGAACAATGACAGTTGTAATAAATTGGTTTGTGCAGAAAAATATGTTTTGAATTTCTCTACAATATATCTTAGTACTTTTTTCGATAAGAGCTTTAATAACAAAGTTATTCCGAATAAATCGTAAATGAATCAAACTTTTTCGGTTTCCTATTGTATTTCATTAATTTTTTTCTCACTTAATTATGAACTAAACAAAAAAAAATATAAATTTTTTGTCGATTACCGATTTTTTATTTAGAAGAATTTTTTTCAAAAATGTTATGAGAGAGCGGCGCAGACGCATGTCTGCTCCGTTACGTCAAAGATTTAGTGAATGTTTGAGCCCAACGAAGGTATGGTATTTTTAAATGAAACATATCAATATGGTGATCATCCACCTTCTTTACTTGTTTTAGTTTCGGACCCTATTGCAATGCATTCTTTAACGATTAAAAATATATATCAAGATATAATACTTAAATATGTCAAAATGTTAACAATGTATTTTGACATATGTCAGATTAAAATTTGACGGCTGTAACTATCAAATGTGGTAGTTGCACGTGTCATATTTTATTCCCAAACGATAGAGCATCGAAAAATACAAATCTTTTGTTAAACAATTTTTTCGATATCTGTTATATTAAGGGAAATATTGACGAATATATTCATCTGTCACATTTGACATTTTCTTAAAATGTTTAATAAGGAATGAGTTTACAATATTCTAACTTCCATTTTGACATATTACAATGACAATACAACGATATATCCACCTTTTGACATATGTTAATAGTACGTGTAACTGATTGACTTTTGCTTAGTTTGGGTTAGTCGTCCTATCAACTTTCGGTTAGTTTCACTTAGTCGCAACTTATTTTAGTCATTTGAACCGGTTCCGATACGTTATAATCAATTTTGATAGATTTGGTTAGTTTGGGTTAGTAGTCCAATCAACTTTCGGTTAGTTTCACTTATTCTCAACTTATTTTAGTCATTTGAAGCGGTTCCGACACGTAATAATCAATTTTAATAGAGTTGGTTAGTTTGGGTTAGTCATCGATTCAACTTTAGGTTAGTTTCAATTAGTCTCAACTTATTTTAATCATTTGAACCGGTCCCGATACGTTATAATCAATTTTAATAGATTTAGGTAGTTTGGGTTAGTCGTCGATTCAACTTTCGGTTAGTTTCACTTATTCTGGTTCACATAAACCATCTCGTGATGCGACCATGAAAAATTACTCTCTTGAAACCAAAGAAATATTCACTTCAAAAAGGTTAGAACGCGACAAATCAGTAAACTCTGAGTTAAACCGTTGAATCCTAAAAGATTCTTCTTCTTCTTAGTCTAAGGACGAGAACAACGTGAAGTGATCACACGTTAATGTCAGGTGTTATTTCTCAGAACTCTTCTCACAGTCTCTCGCCATCTTCCACGGTCAGTAGCCGTTCTAATGGCTTCCACTAGTGGACGCTCGGTTACTTTTGATACAATGTCTGTCCATCTAGATGGGGAGCGTCCGCGTCTCCTCTTGCCAAGGGATTTGCCCTGGACAATCAGTCTTTCGATGTTGTCGTGACGAGTTATATGTCCGAAGAAGTTCAGTATTCGCGCTGATGTCAAGCTACTGAGACGGTTTGATGGTCCAATCTCGTTCAACACTGAAACATTAGTCCGATGTGCCACGGTATTCGTAGCATTCTTCGCCATACCCACATTTCAAAGGCGTCGATCGGCGGCCTTTATAACCCATGTCTCGGAAGCGTACCAGAAAATAGAGAACACCAGGGCACGGACTAGTGATTTTTGGTTATTGATGGATATATGTCGATCTTTCCATATTTTATGTAATTGACTCATTGCTGTTCGGTCAAGTTGAATTCGACGGCGGATCTCCATCTCGCAGCTGCCGGAGGAGTGAATAAGGGCACCCAGATAAATAAACTGATCTACCACTTCACAGTTGGCGATGTGATGTGGTCTTTTTGCTGTCTTATCCGATCTATCAAGTATCAATACTTTAGATTTGGCATAGTTGATTTTTAGACCAACTCTTTTGATGTTCTCTCGAGTCGTTGGTTGTATCAATTCTGTTAGTTCTTCTGTTGAGTTAGCGATCAGAAGAGTGTCGTCAGCATATCTAAGATTTGATATTTTTTTCCCATTCATGGCGAAGCATCCTTCCCACTCGTCAAGTATCTCCTTCATCAAACATTCCGTATATATATTAAACAAGAGAGGTGATAAAATACACCCTTGTCTAACTCCTTTTTTGATATCTGCTGTTCTGGAAATACGATTGTCAATTTTGACGATCGCTCTACTTTCTTCATATAACTTTTTTATGAGATTTACCAGATGAGTAGGTACTCCCACAACGCACAAGATCTCCCACAACTTTGACCATTTTACATTGTCGAACGCTTTTTCGTAGTCGACAAAACACATATACATGGGTGCATAGTACTCTCTGGCCTTCTCTATAAGTATTCGGACATTTAGTATTTGTTCTCGTGTACCTCGTCCTTTGACAAATCCTGCCTGTTCAGGTGTTATTTGGTGATCGAGGAAGTGGACCAACCGAGATCGAAGAATATACAGCATTATTTTGCTCGCATGTGAGATCAGGGATAACTTATTCATAATACATTTCTAATAAAGTAAATAATAAACATGTAATTAATTACATGTTCTATCGGTGTATACCATTTCTTTTCCCTTCATTACATTTATCTCAGTGTATTAAACCGGCCATCTGTCTCATATGACAGATTGAACTTGGCTCTCCAACTTCAAAGGTGCCGACGGGTTTTGTCGCTTCTCTGCGATTGTTATTCTCGGGTACAACACCTTACGAATATGCAGTTTAATACTAATTATGAGCACTTGTTAATTTTAATTCATCAATTAAATAACAACATTTAAATGTCAAGTTCTAAATAGCAAAAGGCTTAAGACAGAAAAGTGCAAGACGTTTGATGAACTACATCATCAGATTTTACATTTCTTAAAAAAAGGTAAACTTTGAATATGCGTTTGTTAATATCTCGAAAACTATCAATTTTACTTATAGGATTTACCTATGTCATATGAAATACATCTAGAATTTTAGTAGAGTTCTAATCAGTCCAAAAAATTGGGGCATTTCATTTAAAAAAATTAAGCTGACAGTTGTATCGCTTCTGTGAGTCATCCTGTATACTTCCAAATTATATTAAAATATGCGCAACAATAAAATAAAATCGACGTAACGAGGGTTTTCAAATAAATTTATTACAACCATGTATACTGAATTTATAACCCTGTATATAATTTGTAACGTCATATCCCTCCTATATTCCTTATAATAATTTCTCGCGAACGATCTAAGACGCCGGTTACTCAGTTATCAAATACCATCGAAAATGGCAAATATACATATTAATGTACATGAAAATACTTTCTAATATTCTGGTGACATTTTAATTTTACTAATTATCGGATATATAAAATTACAATAAAACACCGTTTCCGTTAAATATTGGAGATCCAAATGAAAGAAAAGATTAATGATTCCCATAGAATTACGTTCAAGTTCCTTCAGGCAACGAGATTTAATTGTTTTTCGTAACTATTTTCTCCTTAATAAGTCTAGGCAACGCTGTTTAAAGAGCCGCTAATAATATACCCTGTCTATACTTCGACTGGAGAAAAAACGATATCGTTATTTAAAATGTAAATAACGGGTCGCTCAATTAGGTACACCTGCATTTGAAAGGTTAATCTGGGTTCTTGAATATGCATGCATACCATTATGAAAAGTAGCACAGAAATTATCTCTATGAAATCAATAGTTTGGATACAATAAATATAGCGAGGCAAAATCAAGTATATTTTTCCACAATCAGTATATTGATATAGTATATTTCATTACCAGTCCGGAAACTAGGCTTTTCCGGTGCGCGCACGACAGTTAGCTGAACACCGGAAGTCGTGCAAGCACAGGAAAAGCTGTTTCTGGACGTGTAATGAACGATATTTTTCATAATATCTCCCTGAAATCAAGACATAAACATAAAATTATTATAATTTTACGTATCCAAAATCATGTCATAATACATTTTGTATTCAAATGAAATCAAACGTCAAGCTTGCAAGACAAGCAAGACAGGTATTTATCTAATATTCATCAAGCGTTGGTATGGAAATGTGTTTGTAAAATGTATTATGACATGATTTTGGATACGTAAAATTATAATAATTTTATGTTTATCTTTTGATTTCAGAGAGGTATTATGAAAAATATCGTTCATTACACGTTCACAAACAGCTTTTCCTGTGCTTGCAGGACTTCCGGTGTTCGGCTACGTTTCCTAGCTAGTAATGAAATATACTATCCTCGCCCCGTGTGCCCGCACCGGAAAACTTTTTCCCGTGCACCGGAAAGGCTTACTTTCTTTGCTCTACAGAGACGTCGAAAATTATAGTTTTCAGAGAGGTATTATGAACATATGTATGTTTAATGTTGTAGAAAATAACTAATTGTTTAAAAATTAACTTTTTAAAGAGTAAACTATTTCCAGATTGGTCGACGGTAATAAACAAAAGTTAAACTATCGGGTTAAAGCGTTGACTGAATAATCAGTCAACGGGTAAAGTTAAATTAACCTTTAAAACCGACCACACCGATTGTGGAAGTTTTTTTGCTTTGGTGAAATTAACCATTTTCGAATTGAAATTAGAACACAGTCTAAGATAAGCTACTCCGATAGTAATAAGTTTAATTTATGATTTACCGGTAAAAGTTAATGTTAATGTTAGTTAATGACCTCACCCACTAATGGATTTACCGAAGGACTGAGAGATCATTTTGTTATTTTGTTGTATTTTATTTCAAAATTAAGATTTGTATTTGAAAGTTAGGAACAAGTCCATTTTAGCAATGCTCTTCCACTTAAAGATTTTTTATGACGGTTATTAAAATTATTCCATACTTTATTAATTTATAAGTAATACTTAATGACAATGAAATAGAAATAAAGGCTCATTCTTCGATCTAAATACGGGTTTGAATAAATTATAAATTATATGAAGCACTGCCAATAAGATATGTTTTATGAGACTGAGAAAGGTAATGCAAAACAATACTGGCTTAACCAAAACGAAAAAAATACCTATTTTAAACACCGAATCAAAAAAGGTGCACATTTTTAGAAAGACACTTGCAACCCTGAGTTTAGTTTTAAGTATTTCGACAGAAAAACAATATTCAAACTAAGCTAAATATTGTTGAAAACCATCCAAATTGGTCTATGATAAAGAAATAAGCAACAACCTGCGGAATAACAATTTTAGAAAGGAAGGTGTTTCAATCTTCAAATCCTCGAGATGCCGATAAATAATTGTGGCAGTAGAGTAGGCGTCCAGGAAATACAATCCATATTTTGTTTGTGTTTCTTTGTTTTAGTCCTATCCGCCTAATCTAAACTGTATACACGGTACGGAATGCGAAGTGGAGCAACCGTGAAGAATCGTCAAGGTACTGTTAGAAGACGATGCTATTATTTGGCCGCGAGCAACTATCACGTTTAAGAAAGAAATCACGATAATTTATTATGTTTGCAAATATTAAGACATGATTTTAGCTTCCTTGTGGGAGTATATCATTAACTTTAATCTACATGGCGTTACAATAAAAACTACCTTAAGTTCCATAGATAATTTGGATTACTAATATAAACGATCAAACTTGCGAATTAAATATATAGAAATACATGGTGGACCATTAGTGCGAGGAAGCAAGACAACTCTATTTATAAATAGGAAAACATATTTTAAACAAAAGTTGTGTATCTTGGAGGTATAATTCTAAAATAGCAACATATTTACAGGGTGGTTCGAAGAAGAGTGGCAGACCAAAATAATGTTTTCTTTGAATAGCATAACACATAATTTATACAGTTTTTTAATACTACAAAAAATTCTATGAATATTTCATATAATAATATATTTTTTATTACGCATGCATCACAATCAACGATTATCGCACGCTGCAGCGTGCTTAAAATAATGTTTATGATGCACTTACTTTTTGAAAGGTTTCTATTTTGATTTTTTGTATTTGATCATGTCAAATGTGACAGATTAATATATTTGTCAATATATTCCTTAAATTTAATATTTAAGAGATTTTGAGATTATGATGCATTCGTAATAAAAAAATAGAGTATGATATACGTGTATAAGAGGCCTTTGAAGCCCTTGCGACTTACAAAACACTCCGCTGCGCGTCGTGTTTTGAAATATGTCGCGCGTGCTTTAAAGGCCCTCTTATACACTTATATCATAATATACCATTATACCTACATTCATTTGCTTTGGAATTATTGACTAAAGAAAATTGACATTTTGGACAATTTGGAGAGGATCAAAATGTAAACGGTCTACTTTCAACAAAACGGCTTTCACTTCCTTATCTTAGTTTTTAATAATCCTCTAAGAAAACCGGACAAATGTTACATCCGGCTAAACAGGAAGTTTATGAGAAAAAAGAGTATTAAAAGCTAAGACAGGAAAGTGCCAGCCGTTTTTTCTAAGCCAACTCGTTTAGATTCCAGAGAATTTCAAATGAATCAATATGTCAGTTTTCACTAGCCAATATATCGAAAAACAATAATTTAGACATAGGACACACTGTAAAGCCTGTTCAAAACGAAGTCGGCACTATCGCTAACTTTCTTATTATAAGAGCTACGAACGTAACTTAATTAGCAAAGTAGTGTAGTTTTTGATGCCGATTATTATACCGATGTCAAAAAAAATTGAACATCAGAATCACGTGGTATTTACAAAAATGATTTTTTTTAATGGAAAGACCTATAACTATTATAGCAGTTTGATAGACAGTGAAATTCGAAACAAAATTTGTCTTTAACTACAAATAGCTAAAATTAAAACCCCGCGTTACTAGCGCATAATTTGTTACGCCTACAAATATATCAATAATAAAATCGGTCAAGATGCCACACCCTTGTCTACCTGCATGAATTTACTGCCACTAGCATGTCGTACTAGCAGGCCAGTGTGCGTTTGATCGTTTTAGAGCTAGAACCTGCTTGGGGTGACGCTGTCACCCCGCGAGTAATTGTGTAATATTTTTTACCTGGGAAACTTAGATTAAGGTAAGCCAATTAATATATTTTTATACATTTTATGGGTAATTAATTACTTATTAAGTAATTACTTGTATTATTTACATATTATGGTATTTCTTGTATACCCAAATAGAAAATTTATTTTCCGCAAACATTGTCCCTTGGAAAAGGGGACAAGATCGTCTAATTCGGATATTTGAAAAAGTAGAAACGGACGATGAGCCGGCATCGGACGATGAAATAAACAATATCGATAGGGAGTCAGAAACGGAGGCCAATGCAGAAGTTTTCAACCATGAGTCTGAGAGCGATCAAGAGACAAACAACAAATGCAAAACTATTTGTAAAAATGCAAGAAAAATATGTGCTTAAAACATATGAATTCTGTGTGCAATTCTTGCTTGTAAAGCCTTTAACTATGTCCCGTATGATTTTTCTTTTGTGTTAATAATAGTTTTAAGTGAGTTTTTGTTTAAGGTTTGTATTTACTGTATTTTACATTCGGCCTTAACTGTACCACTATTTTGTTAAGAAGAAATAGAATCTAAATAAAATATTTATAAAAAAATAAATAAATAACTTTGTTTACGAGCGAGATTGTCTTCCAATTATCAAAATATAGCACTATAGTAGCAAAAAGCTATAATAGCTAAAATATAATATTTCGCTAACTTATAGTGACTTTCATTTTGGGGTGTTTATGACACCCCGCGAGTACTGGTGGCATACAAAGTAGGCGCGAGTAACGAAGGGTTAATAATAACGGGGGTATTTACATTGAAAAACCGAGCCCAAGACCTTTTTTACCATGTTTGACAGCCTGTAAAATCTAAACGGCTAAAGATAGAACAAAATGGATTGCACTTTCCGATCTTGGTTTTTCATAAGCTATCGTATGACACTAACTGTAGATTTAACCAGAGGTTAAAAAAATCCGGTTAAATTTACCCTTTGGTTACATATAACACTAGTGTCAAACGATAGCTTATGAAAAATCAAGATAGGAAAGTGCAAACCATTTTGTTCTATCTTTAGCCGTTTAGATTTTACAGGTTGTCAAACTTATTATTAATTTTAGCTATTTGTAGTTAAAGACAAATTTTGTTTAGAATTTCACTGTCTATCAAATTGCTATAACAGTTATAGGTCTTTCCATTAAAAAAAAAATAATTTTTGTAAATGCCAAATGATTTTGAGGTTCAATTTTTTTTGACATCGGCATAATAAACGGCGTCAAAACTACACTACTTTGCTAATTTAGTCACGTTCGTAGCTCTTATAATAAGAAAGTTAGCAATAGTGCCGACTTC
>MU182274.1:207834-252261 GCA_016904865.1 Pissodes strobi | reverse complement strand
AATCCAGGTACATATCACCTGTTAAATTTCCAGTGAAAAACCCAAGAATTGGTATCAGTCCAATAACGACAATTATGCCATTGACTAAACCGTTCAAAAAGAAAGTACACTCGTCCGAAAAACACACATTAAATAGGAAATTACCAATATTAATTGCTCGTTCACTCATAATTTCGCAAAATTGCAAACGACGATCAAAGTCGTCATCATTTAGTTCTTGCACTACCCGAATCTTATAGGGATGGAACTTGTACTTTTTTAATACACGCTGGAGACTGGTAAGACACACGCCCGTTGCTCTGGCCAATTGTCTTGTACTAAACTCCATTCCAATTTGCCTCAATATTGCTACCTCAATAGGTTCATTTAAAACCAGATTTTCAATATGCCTCTTTTAGTTCTGAACGGAACCAGTTTCGAGAAATTTCGTCACCAATTCGCGAACAAACTTCCCAGAAACATGTTTATTAGAATACCGTTGGTTAAATAGCTCTACGATTCGATTTCCACTTTCATTATTTTTAAAATAAAGCTCAATTATTTCTACTCTTTCTGGAATTGAGTACACTATAATTTATGAATTTAAAATGTTGAATAATTTTAAAATATTTCAACCCAAAAGTCACAAGACATCTGAATCCGCATCTGAATTTTTGATGATTTCTCAGGTTACTGGTAAAAAACTTGTTTACTCACTAAAACGAGCCGAAATAAATCTGCAAATAGGCAAAAACAGGGAATTCTTTCCGGGCAATTTATGTTTATTGAATAATTTCGTAAATATTGACATTTCAAAGCTCTATATTTTCAAAACGAGGGGACCGATTTTGAAAAGCAAATCAGGAATATATAGAAAATCAAAAGCCCTTTCAATGAGTTATCACTTAACCCCCTAGTAACCTGGCAATAAGACGTTTTGCCGAAATTATGCAATAAACATAAATTGCTCGGAAAGAATTCCCTATTTTTGCCGATTTGCAGATTTAGTGAGTAAACAATTTTTTTACTACTAACCCGAGAAATCATCAAAAATTCAGATAGGTGCGGTGCTTTCTAGCTGTCTTGTGACTTTTGGGTTGAAGTATTTCAAATTTTTTCAACATTTTAAATTTATCAATTATGGTGTACTCAATTCCAGAAAGAGTAGAAATGATTGAGCTTTATTTTAAAAATAATGAATGTGGAAATCGAGGCGTAGCTATTTAACCAATGGCATTCTGATAAACATGTTTCTGGGAAATTTGTTCGCGAATTGGTGACGAAATTTCTCGAAACTGGTTCCGTTCAGAATAAAAAGAGGCAGATAGAAAATCCGGTACTAAATGAACCTATTGAGGTAGCAATATTGGGACAAGTTGCAATGGATAATACGTTGAGTACAAGACAATTGGCCAGTGCAACGGGCGTCTGTCGTACCAGTCTCCAGCGTGTCTTAAGAAGTACAAGTTCCATCCCTATAAGATTCGGTTAGTGCAAGACCTAAATGAAGAGGACTTAGATCGTCGTTTGCAATTTTGCAAAATTATGAGTGAACCAGCAATTAATAATGCTAATTTCCTATTTAATGTGTGTTTTCCGGACGAGTGTACTTTCTTTTCGAACGGTTTAGTCATTCGGCATAATTGTCGTTACTGGGCTGATACCAATCCAAGGGGTTTTCACGAGGTACATACACAACACCCTCAAAAGCTGAATGTATGATTGGCATTTCTGGAGGTTCCCTTGTGGGCCCTTTCTTCCTTCCTGGAAATTTAACAGGTTATATGTACCTGGATTTGCTCGAAAATACCATCGACCTAGCGAATATTATAGATAATTACCCTGCATACTTTGAAGAGGAATTAATATTTCAACAAGATTGAGCTCCTCCACATTACTCGCAAAATGTGAGAAATCCAGGTCGCTGGATAGGACGAAGGGGTGGAATTGAGTGGCCTCCTCGGTCACCGGACTTAAGCCTTTTAGATTTTTTATTATGGCGACATATAAAAACAAAGTTTATACCACTTCACCTGCCACTTTGGAAGACCTGCGAGGACGAATAATTAACGTATGTGGCGCAGACGCGAAGTTACACCGCAAATGCTCAAGAAGGTATGACAAGGGTTTGAAGATTAACTGTATCACTGGATGGAGGTTGGTGGCCAACATTTCCAGCATTTACTTGCTTAACACGGTAGGTTTTTATGTACAATTAAATACGTTTTTGAATAAACTTATTGTTGATATTTCAAGGCTCCATATTTTCTAAACAAGCGGACGCAGGAAACAGGAATGTCTAGAGAATCAAAAGTCCTTTTTAATGAGGTATTACTTGACCCCCATACCTATTTAAAAAAACTTGAAGGATGACGCCCCCGCTTAAGGGGTTGATTATTTTGCAATGGTTTTTGAGTCAAAAGTTATAAATTTCATGTGTTTGCATTTTCTCGAAATAATTCTCCCCTGGCATTTCGATGTGCCACCCTGTGTATATGTAAATATATATATATATATATATATATATACATATACAGGGTGTCTCACGGTGGATGGTACCTTAGACGTTTCGGGACAACCACGCAACGGATCATTCTAAAAATGTGGTCACTTACAAAAAGGAACATGCTCTACCTTTCTAAAATATTTTCGCAAATGCAGCGTTGCCGCTTCTACTAAAGATAGTAGTAACTGTTATTTTTTTAATGGAACACTCTATATATTATTGGATATTTGGATTTTGCGACGAATTTTAGACATATTTCATGAATAATGTCCTATACCTATCACGTTGTTTGAGTAAAGGAGTATAGTTAGCTAACCAATGAGTATGCCAGAGAGACCATTAAACAAAGAAGGATAAATATAGTTCATAAGCCACAAAACGGATAAAACTGAAAACTCGACACACTAGAAAAGATTTTAAGGTTGTCTGTAAGAAAAATTGAATTTATCTAACAGATATGTTTCGAGGCCCATAGATGGCACAGCAAACAGTCGTAGTAGAAATGATCGCTTATCGACTTCGTAGTTAAGTCGATAACCATCGAATTATTTATAAAAATAAAATTATGAACCGTAAAACAAACTTTGTTATGAAAGGAAAGAATAATGCGTAGTACAAACATGTACCAAATAACTATTTTCCATCAAGTTGTGACATAAACTGCGCTGGCCAGACGAAACGGATACTAAGTACACATTTTTAGATACATTTAGATAGACGCCAGTTTTTAAGAGGTTTTTTCAAATTTATCGGAAAAATTTGTTTTGATTGTGAGATCTAAATAAAATAGGACATTGTTTTAAGTATTGTTTGACCACACAAGAATGAACACTAGATAAATTGCAAAAACGAATTTTGGTCGTTTTGTCGTATCTCCGATATTATGACATATAAATTATTTTTTTAAAGAGCACTTGTTTTTCTTGTTGGCCTGTATTATCTTGACAAAAAACTATATAAAAATGTTCATGCTCTGAATTGGTTTACCAGATACATTTCTAACTTCTGAGACGACCTGCATTATACAGAGTGCTCAGCAAATTAGACAGAATTGGTTAATTAATATCGCGGTTGGATTATTTTATCTTTATATTATGTCTTAAATACGCTGCTACTGTTGTATTTTTGCTTAATTAACTGTATTCAATTATTATTCTTTTCGGTATCTTCTATCGTGAAAATAACACCATCTTGCCTTTTACTAACAATTTTAATATTAAATTAAAATATTATAAGACTATTTTAAGACGAAAGGAATACATTTACTCCTAACTACATTAGTTGAGCCGGAGCTGTTTCTGATAACTAGTGTTGGGCATGGGTCATTAGCGCGCCGCGGTCACTTTTACCTTTTGCTAGGGATTTATTGCCCCGATTGGCAATAGGACAGTTGCGCGCAAAAGAGATTACGGAATGGCACCGACTGTAATATAAATGTTAGATATTATACCCCCATTACGTTTCGTCTTCAAATATTTGAACATTTCATGCCTGGCCCTCCGCTGGCTTCGCTCGCTACGTGAATCAACGAACTGGGACTAACCAAAATTAATCCAAGGCATACTCAAAGTCAGGGATTTTTTTTAAATGCTGTACGACAACCCAATATTACATCTGTTCCAACAATGATTCACACAAACAATTTAGGTTACAGTCGCCCTATGGTGAGGTCACATCGCGTCTGTAGTTTACGTATAAGCAACCGGAGCTCAACTGTCAAAGGGCCGGATTAAGGGTTCAAAGCGCAGTCGATCGGCAGGGCATATAAAAAAGGCTGAATGAAAATCCACAAGACCCGGTTGCGGCTAACATCAAACGACCTAGTGAAGTCTAAAAAAAAATGCGGTAATGACTCTTTTCATCGTTCTTTATAAATTCAACAGCTACATAAAAACGAATATGAATTTAACAACTTTTGGGCTGGATTTTACGATATAGACAATACCAAAGTTTACAGAATAAAATATTATTATATATAGACTTTAAAAATACTATGGAAACGGAATTCCAGTTTTTACTTCAATATGATTATTCAAATTACAGATTTGTCAAAAACAACGAATTATAATGGACTCTCGCATCAAACTTCATTATTTTCTAATAAGTCAATTTAAAGTTATTTAGAAAAAAATATTCGTAAAATCGTAAAAATACTGTTTTTTTTTGTTGGTGGTGAAAAAACTCTTAATACTATTGAGCGTGAAATATAGTGTGTGCGTGGATTTGCTTGCCAAATGGGAAACTTTTTTATTTTTAATTGAGATTCACGTATAGACATATCCAATTTTTTATACTGGGCGCTCAAAAACTTCCATTATATGAATTTTGATTAACTTACTACTATATTTATTTTATTTTTTATTTTTAAGTAAAATGCTTTCTTAAAAACTTGTCTAGATTCAACTCGGCAGTCAATATCGCAATTATCAATTACATATTTTTATTTTTGAAAAATGCGAATTATGACATCTATTTTTCATGAACACTTTTTCCATCACATGTTTGAGCGTCTTGTTCAAAAAATTGAATATGTCTACAAGTGAATCTCATTTTTTTCGCAAGCAAAACTCTTTATGAAGAATAAAATTTTTTGCTAAAACGAAAAATAAAAGTTTCCCATTTGGCAGGCAAGTCCACGCACACACTGTACAGGGTGGCTCGAATTCGAGTCTATCTATGTATGGGGACCTCGAAAACCGTAAGAGATACAGTTAGGGAAAAATTGCGCATTTAGGTGCCTAACAATATGCAGTTTAGAAAGTTTTAAAATATGGAGCATTTCCGGAGATATCCGGGAAAAATCGATATTTTTAAAAAACGTTTTATTTTTTTCCTGTGCTTATTTAAAAACGGATTTCAAGTTGAATTGCACTTTGGCATTGCCACTTTTTCCGCTCTATCCAATGGTGACATCTAGTTTGGAATCCGACGTTTCGTCTTCAATGGGTCATCATCAACTTTCCTTTTGATATTGACATTATTAATATGAATGTGTTTTATTTCTGTATTATTGCTTTAAATTTTTTTTTATTATTATTTATTTTGCTTTGGCGTAATTTTGAATCGCTTAAGTTTCTTTTGAATTTTTTATATTCTATAAAAATATTTCATTTTGTTTTTTGTGTTAAGTGGAAAAGCGAAGCCTTTATTTTTATTAAAAATAAAAAATAGTAAAATTAAATAAACAGGTTCGTTTATCTTTTACGAGAATGTGGTCCTGAACTATTATGCTAATAAGTTGTTCAGTGCAAAGATAAACTATTTTCAACTATTAATCAACAAAGATAAATAACACAGGTCAATATCACATAGGTGATAGGTGATACTATACGTAGGTAGATGGAAAAACACACCTTTCGAAATTTTGATTATAAATTTAAATAGTATATTGTGTAACTAGGAGGTAAAGTAAAACATTCCTGGACGACTGTGGTAATTGCTGGACGAGGGCAGCAACACAGGAGTCCAGGAATGTGCTTTTCCTACGAGTTGCACATACTATTTTTTATCCGATCGAAATTAATTTGAATACGTACTTATAAAAATAGAGCCAAATGTTACTTTAAATAAAAGCGGTGTTTTAATTTAAACTCAGCATAATATCAAGTTTTAAATAGAGCGAGCTTGAAATTTATTACGTAACTACGGAAATAGCATCTAAATGTTGCTTTTGATAGACGCCAGATCTGACAAACAAAGCGTTTGAATAGAACAGAAATGTTACATTCCCGGCCTAGGACGAGAATGTTATATTCCCGGACAGTTATTTTCTATTCTTGTACAGTTATTGCATGTTGCCAAGCAACGAATACAATATACTGGAATCATGACTTTTGCAGTGAGAAAACACATCGAAAAGGTGTCGTTTTTCGTCCGATCGGATAAAAAATATATATATATTAAAAGTTTGTAAATATTCAAGAGGAATCCTCGCTATGAATACGCGAAAGCGCTTGAAAGACTTATAACAACACGTCAACAAGTTAAGGGAAAAAAGAAGGTATCTGACTCAGGCGGGTCGGCATATGAAGCTTATATAACGATATGAAGGTAGAGAAATGGGTGTCAAGACAGGAAAAGCAGTCGGCGTCGGAAATTAATCATTCCAGGTTTATTTTGAATTATTTTGTTCGGCAGTCGTGAAAATAAAATTATATTCGAATTAAATATAGACTCTTAATAAGTAGTGAATAAATTTATAGTGTTAATTTGTTAATTGTGACAGATTGAATCAAAATATTCAAAATGCTTGATAAATAAACGTACTACACGATATCGTGTTTCTTGAGCTCTAGGATGGAACTTTACAAGCTGCATAATAATTTAAAGGTGTATAATATTTTTTCTTCAAACGTCAGTAAATCCGTCATTATTCGACTGTGTAGGCGGCCGTAAAGTTTCGTTTTTCCTCCGCCGGAGCTTTACTTTTCACTTTTCCGCCGGCGGAGGTAAAAGTGTTGTCATAGCAACATAGATACAATACAAACATATAACAAAATAAGCGTCAACAACTCAAGATTTATTAAACTACAATTTGTATTTATCACTCAATTTGTGACTGCATTTCTAAAAATCACTAATTTAGGAACAAATTGGTTATTATTTAATCGAACTTACTCAATAACTGCTTATCAATACGGAATTAAAACGCAATCGGAGACGAATCTTAAAAAAATAATTATTGTTGACAGTGTCCACTGACAGCTTTATGTTACAAATTCACCGACACCGGTCTAAGCAAGGCCACCTACGACCGTGGTCTAAGCCGCCTTGCGAAACCATTTATCTTTAATAATAATTAGATATTATTACTATTAAAAAGAGATGTTTTTGCATTAATTTGTCGACATTTGAAGAAAAAACAGCATATTTTATTTGGAGGAAAAGTAACTTTTCATGGCTTGCTCTCTATTACCAGCCTCACTCCGTTCGGCTGTTAAACACGAGCGCGCCATGAAAAGTATCACTTTTCCTCCATATAAAATAATATACTATTGCAATATTGATATCAATAATTATTCATCCCAATATAATGGGAATCTTATGCATCTGCCTTTGCATAACGTAATCCAGAATGTTATAGTAACTATACATGAATTATAATTTGTTAAAATCTAGATATTCGCGCTAGGGTAGGAAAATCAGTAATAATATCTGGACATCTGATCCAATAAAAAATAAACACAATAATCCTAATCTGATGCATAAAATTTCAATTTCTACTTTATTTATTTGTCAGTACTTTATTTATTGTAGAGCGGAAAAAGTTGCAATGCAAAAATGCAATTCAATTTGAAATCCGTTTTTAAATAAGCCCAGGAAAAAAATATAATGATTATTCAAAAATTCGGTTTTTTTCCGGATAACTTCGGAAATTCTCGAAATTTTAAAACTTTCTAAACGGCATATTATAAGGCACCTAAATGCGCAATTTTGCCTTAATTTTACCAACACTGTATCTCTTACGGTTTTCGAGATCCCCATACATAGACTCGAATTCGAGCCACCTTGTATAGTCAATAGCACGGGTAATAAGTTTCGAAAAGAATGCGATAAAAAAACTTGATTTCACTCAGCCCCTATCAAAACAGTTAAAAACGAAACTACTGCTACTGACGGCCTTCGCCGCCACCTGTTTTTGTAGGGTTTTTCTCCTCTGCCCCTCAGCCGTCGAACTGCATCAGCGGCAAGTACGACTGTATGTAGTGTTTTCTCGTATATTTTTACGCCACACTTGAGAGTTTATTTGAAGAGATATCAAAATATGGTAAATACAAAAGATTTATATTTTTTTATGAAGTTTAAGAAATTCTTAATCAAAATGTTACAAAAGTGGCAAATGTCAAATTTTGACAGGTTGATATTTTATTTAAATGTAACACCCTGTATATTATTTTAAATTTTGATAGACCCCTTCTTTCTGATTTCAAATATTTATATGCTTGTAACATTTCGTTTAATAGTTTTCGAGTTATATATGCGTCGAAAGTTTCCAAAAAAACTCGTTCAAATATTCTAAAGTTAACTGTAGTAAGTTAATCATCAAACAATTGCAACAAATCAATAAAAGAGAAGAGACGCCATTTTGTCCCAATTGATATAAATTTTAACCAGCTAATAAGAACACTAGGAATGATTTTAGAGTTTGAATATTATTCTAAATGTATTATGTTTATTTTGAAAAAATAGAATTGAGCTATTTAGTTTTCGTTTTCTACATAGCCCCCTTGATTTAAAATACACCTCTGAATTATTCTAAATTTTCGGTGGATGGCATGGGAGGTAAAGTTGTGGAAATCTCTATTTCATTCTGCTAGGGTGTTTTGAATCCTTTCTACTAAAATATTTATGGTCCTTGGTCTGTTGTAATAAATTTTGTTCTTCAAATAGCCCCACAAGAAAAGATCAAGTGGGGAGATATCAGGACTGTTTGCTGGTCATCTTAAAAGTCCGTGTCTCCCTATCCAAAACAGATACCGATTATTTAAAAAATTTGTAACTGGTATGACATTCTGGGGAGGGGCTCAGTCATGCTGCCTGATGTTATTGTTGATAATGATACTAAAAATAATCTTAACCCACATAATATTAACCTAAATCTTAATAATACGGACGTTTTTTTAGAGGACCATGCAAAAATGTCAGCAGAACCTTAATGAATACTGATCGGCCGTCAGGGAATAATGTGGGACTGTCGATGGAGGGGAGTATAGACTGTGTAAGTGGTAGACTAACCTTCTCAATTGGTCATCTGAATGTACGGTGCCTAAGAAATAAGATTTTGGAGATTGAATCTCATAATAGTCACAAAAACTTTAATGACATATCCTTTAGTGAGCACTGGATGAGAGAAGATGAGCTCTCCATGGTACACTTAGAAAATTATTCCCTGGCAAATTTCTTCTCAAGAAAACGTTTCGCCCATGGGGGTGTTGCTACATTTGTTCGAAATGATTGTTTTGATCTGTTCAGTGGTCCAAATGAGCTCCAGTGCCTTTCTGTTGAATTTGACCGTAAGATTTGTACCGTGGAATCGGCAAAATATAATCTGATACTGGTAACAATATACCTGTCACCCCAGGGCAATTTCCATTCATTTATGAATATTTTCAATAATCTCTTATCTCTGGTGTTGGGTAGGAACAGGACAAAAATTGTGAATGGTGATTTTAATCTGAAATTTAATACAAATTACCAGAGTACGTTGCGGTTTGTTGATCTTATGAGAACGTTCGGCTTGCATTTCACAATTGGTTCGCCTACTTAAGGCAAGTCATGCCTCGACAATGTCTTCTGCAACTTGGAGGTGGGCGATTATCTGTCGTCTGCCCATTTAGATGTGACTATCGAAATTTATGTTCGTTGTGAAAAACTGCCAACCTACCTGTTACCTGCAGGCCTGTTACGTCCTTGGGTCTCTCCACTCTCCGAGATTTAGTGAGCAGTCTCAATTGGGATCTTTGGACTAGTCCATACGATGCGATGCCGAGAAAAAGAGTGAAATGTTTTTGAGTATGTTGAATGGGTGTATGCTGACCGTATTTCCTGTGAACACTATAAAGATATCCCTCAGAGGTGACTGTGTCAAAGAGTTCTTTAATGATGAGTTAAAAAAAATGAGAGACACACTGACATTATGCAGTCACTCTACAAGCGTACAAATTCTAATATATTAAGAATAAACATAAAAGAGTTTCGCAAGGAATATCGGAGCAAAATTCAAAATAAGAAAATTCGAGCAAATGATGATTTTATTATGGGGTTCTGGAAAAACTTCTAGAGCATCTTGGCAAATAATAAATAAATTCAAGCAAAAAAAGGAGAAGCTGTTTGCAACATAGAGTCGGACTGTTTTAACAGTTTTTTCACATATATAGCTTACAATATTATCAACGAAATACCTCACACAAATATATGATCTCAACAGTTTTTGCATAAATTAAATCTAAATGTAAACAACATTTCTCTGATTGATTTTGAAAAAGCAACATAATAACGAAATACTTGATATAATTTGTTCAATGAAGAACTCTCCTAGTAAAGATTATTATCGATACAATACAAAGATCATTAAGTATATTGCTAATATAATTGTGCATCCCTTAACGAAATTGATAAATTGTTGTCTTGAAGAGGGTGTCTATCCTTGGGTGTTCAAGGTAGCTCGAGTAGTGCCTGTTTATAAGAAGGGTGACCGGGACGAGGTGTCAAATTATCGTCCGATCTCTCTGGTGCCTCTCTTTAGTAATATCTTCGAGAAGGCTTTGAAGGAAAGAATTAATTAACCTCTTCAACAAGCAGCAATTCGGGTTCAGGCCTGGGATGTTAACTGTCATGGCGATAAATAGGCTCATTTCGATCATTACAGATGCTTTTCATAATGGTGGGTTTGCTGCTGTACTCCTGTGTGATCTAACGAAGGCCTTTGCCCAATATGCTTATGACCAAACAACAATATTATATTCCTCCACTAAAAGTCTTAACCTGCTCTCATCTTCAGCTAGTAGAATATAAAAATCGTACATCAGGCCAAAAACCTTATACATTTGGGTGTTCCTCAAGGGTCTATGCTAGGGCCGCTCCTATTTGTGATATATGTTAATGACTTCGTTGCTTGCGATCCCAGTGTTGATTTTTATCTTGTTTGCAGATTATACATCTACTGCTGCTGGAGGCACGGATGCTTTGGGGTTGTAGACGAAATTGGGCGGTACACGGTCTAGAGTGTCTGACTGGTTCCATGCAAATAACCTTAGTTTGAATATAACAAAGACTGAAACTATGATCTTCACTTCATTCTTAAAACCTCTTTTAATTCTGAAAATAACCTGAGCAGTGTGCGATTTCTTGGTGTCTGGTTTGATCAAAAGTTGACATGGCAGTCACATATTGATCAACTGGCAGGTGGATTATCCTCAAGGTTTTTTGTATTGAGGAACCTGGTAGGTAATTTCTCCGGAAAGGAATAACGCCCGTAAAAAATAAGAACAGTCCTGGTAATATTTGATCTTCTCCTAATATCTTCGAAAGTAGTCGGAATTTGTTTAATTTTTAAAGGGCAATTGATTGAGCTTCAAATTGTTTGCACAAGACCAGGTTTATAAATATGTAAACATATCAGATTGTTACGAGTTCGAAAGTTAAATTAGCTGCCTTTATATATTATTTTATCACTTAACTTTACGCACTTCTCAATAATTTTGACAAGTGGCGGCTTGTGACTTTTGGGGTAAGATGGTGCCAAAATATAATTCTCTGTCCGGTACGAAAAAGCTTGCAGCAAAAATTTGGGGGTGTCACGCCCAATTTTTACTCAAAAATCGTTAAGAAAACACGCCATTCATAAACGAACGAACTGGATTTTACCATGCATTATTGAAAAGTTTTTGGGGTGACACGCCCAAATTTTTAACACACCTCGGGCAACCATTTTTGATGGATCATTGTAATTGTAATAATTAAAAAAAATGGAAAGCGGACACTTTTCTATTATATATATGTACATTTTTTTTTGGGTTTCCAACCCAAGTTTTGTCACGAAACTAACACTAACCTAGACTATACCAAAGTTTGCCAAGAAATTACTCAAAACTTATCAAAAGATTCTGTTAAATTTATTAAAACTTAAAAAGGCGTGTACACTATGTGCGCATATCTGCAGTGAAACTTCTAAAACTTAAACGCCCTAACCTTAATAGATTTCGTAACGGATTTGGTTAAAAAGTAGTTTTTTTTTTAAATATACCACTCAATTAACAAAAAAGGAAGGCTTAAATGAAAAAAAATATATATTCATAAAAGTTTCGCTTATGTCTTGACAAGGTAATAGAGCAAAACCCATATTTTTGCTTGTAAACTAACAGAGATATTACAATAAATAAACCTCATATTTTTCGTTCCGCCAGATCGTGGCCAGTTTTCGTTCCGCTCTCATCGTGTGTCGACCTTCAAATGTTACTCCCGTCGCGCGTTAAGAAGTTTCACTTCAAAAATACTTAACATACCCCCCGACATTAATGCTGAAAGTACTTGCAGTTTGCATAAAAAATCCTACCATAGGTTAATTTAAAAAAATATTACAAAATTTACTATTGGCAGTATTTACACACGCGCCCAAAAGTGGTTTATTTTTAATACTAATAATTTTAGTTCTACAGTTTCCGATATATGAAGTCCATCCTTCTTTTTTTTGGATGCAAATTATGCAATTATTTTATTATTAAAATTTTCAAAGCTATTTACAAAATGTTTTTTCTGCCAACAGCATACCTAAAGCGTGAATATGTGGAAAAGAGGTTTCACTAAAATATTGCTTATTTGATTAATTTCAAACGTTAATTCTAAATTTCTAGTTCACAAGTAGTCAGACCGATATTTATCGAAACGCGGCCCGAGCCATTTAATCAGGTGGCCCCGATTTACGGCTAAAATCGCCTTCTCAGCGCATCGTCGTGACCTCATTTGATCCTTCCATGGCAATTTGCTGCTGAAGAGGGGGCCGCCGCGCGTTTGGCTCGGATCGCCTAATTACCGGGAAATGATTTGCCATTTTAAAGTTGAAAAACGAGAAAACTAATAAGACGTCTTTAAGCAATTTCGGAAAAGCAATTTGTTATCTGCGTTGTTATTTTGTTTCGTCTTGTTGTTATTGGAAATCTAGCGAACTTGCATGTTTTGGTAAAATTTTACTTCAAAAGTCAATCAAACTCGTGTCAAAGGGTTCACATGCTTCGCCAGGTGTACGTCGGCGTAGGGCGTGCTGCTATTTGGTGAAAATAATAGTATATTATGATATAAGTGTATAAGAGGGCCTTTAAAGCACGCGCGACATATTTCAAAACACGACGAGCAGCGGAGTGTTTTGTAAGTCGCAAGGGCTTTAAAGGCATCTTATACACGTATATCATACGCTATTTTTTTTATTACGAATGCATCATAATCTCAAAAAAATTTTAAATATTAAACTTAAGGGATATATTGACGAATATATTAATCTGTCACATTTGACATGATCAAATGTTTCTATAGCAACCTTTAAAAAAGTAGGCGCATCATAAACAAACGCCGCAGCGTGCGCTAATCGTTGATTATGATGCATGCGTAATAAAAAAATATTTTATGTCAATGTTAATCCAAATCTTTCCACCTAACAAAAAGCAATTTAAAACCTCTTTTCTAGAATTTTAAATTTTAAATCGAACAGCTTAGATTTCATTTTATGCAAGCCTAGATTTACGAGCCATCCGAAATCATTAAAATGTCCAAATCAAGCATACATTTCAACAATTTTATTTTCCGCACAATTTCACTTTCGGCACCCATTTTCAGTGTGAAAAGTAAAATTAGTGCGGAAAAGTACTACTTACTGCACCACAATTAGTGCGGAATGTGAGTACTTTCTGCACTCGAGCAAAAAAAAAATTAATCAACTTGATTGGACATAGCAATATATGAGACCACTGCTTGTTAAAATAGTAGGAAAAAATCTTTAAAATAGTGTTTAAGACATGCCATCTTCATTGTTGAACATTCTTGGTGTGCCCATAAACTTATTAATCCAAATTTCCTAAATACTAGTTACCAAATTTAACTATACCCTCAATATTCGTAATATAGCATGCCTTACTTACCTCATCTAGCTCTTCATCTTGGCTGGGCTCGCTTTCTTCATGGCCATTCCCAACAACGGTTGGATATTCTTCAGTTTTCAGAAATGTTTCAGCTACCGCGGGTGGAGTGACTATTTTTGTGTTGGTAGCTGTTACTGGTTGCTGCGGTTGGGCAACATGTGTATTGACCGCTTCAATGGCTGGAAACACTTCTGCTTGTAAAACCGATTAAGATTATAAAATATAAAAAAAAAACATTGATTCTTATATATTACTAAAGCAACTGCATTAAGATGGTTTAGTTCAACTTCTCCTAAATAAAATGGCGAAGTAAATAACATAAAATATTAAAATTTCCTCATATAAACCACGATATGAATTCAATAAGTACAAATACTTATACGCAAACATTGCAATTAATAAATGAACAAGAAATCTAGACATTTAAATTTCGAACTGTACATAAGAATATAGTGAAATTATTTTGTATACCTAAAAAAGCCAATGGACATATGGAATCTAATGGCCGAATCCCATAAGCGTATGCTCATTTTTGGCAGGGATGATTCCCAGGGCGTGAGATTACCTCAATATTGCAGAATATGTAAAATATTTGGTTAATAAAAACAACCTCGGGAAAACTAAGGCTATGGATAATCACTGGCGTCTGCAGAACTTTTCCTAAGAACAAATCGGGATTAAAATACGACAATATTTCCCAAATAGCTACACAAGGCAACGCATGAGCTGTATTTTAAGATCATTTACACAAGTAGAGCACTATGTAAAAATCGGCCTCTCCTATTGGTCGATCCGCATGGTCCTCCGCTCGCTTCGCTTGCTACTCAAGAAATGGAAATTAACCAGGTGTTAACCCAAACTAACCCAAGACATACCCAAAATCAACAAGAAACTGTTTAGAAACATAATCTTTAAAAAAATATAAAAAAAGAAACGGGGTTTGAACCCAGGCTGTCCAGGTGAGACCCAACCATCTACACCTCTCGACCACGAGACTCTAGCGGCAAATTGATTGCATCACGAAGACATTGTAATACGAGATGGATCGACCAACAGGAGAGGTCGATTTTTACAAAGTGCTCTACTTGTGTAAAGGATCACAAAATGCGCATGAGCTGAGGTGGATATTGCTTTACCGGCGACAAAAGTTAAGAAGTACATTTGCTTCGTTAAAGCATTTAAAGTTTCGATAATATTGCTTACATTTCTGAGCTGAAATCGCAAAAAATGCAATGAAGTAAAGAACGAAATAACGACCTAAAAGTATCATATACTTGTACTGGATATTGCTTACTGGTATTTCTTCTGAATTGGACGTGACACGTTAGCAGGTGCCGAGTAGCGAAATAACTTTACACATTCATAATGATGCTGCCAGTGTCACGTCACATTTGTAATCCGATCAATCAATCCAAACTTTATTTCATTATTACAATTTTGATTACATTGGACCTAGCAATAGGGAACTTGCAATTTTTTTTTTATTTCAATAATCTGTTCTATTACACTAAAAAAGAAGGTGTGCCAAATCTGAAGTGTTAAATATCACCCGTTTTGTTTTTATACATTTTTAAAGTGCGAGTATGCGTGTGAGTATACGTGACATCATGGAGCATAACGGTCGGCGCGGCGGATCAGCCGATCATCTACCTGCCACTTCTATTGCGACTCGCCGAGAGAGACAGCAAGTTATGCTTTAAGTTTTTAGATTTAGTGGGTTGTAATATTTTTTTCTTTTGTCTGTGACAGTGTTTTTGGTTTGCATTTGCATTTTGTGATTTGAACTCACTGATCTATACAAATGGATCAGCATAATGCATGTGTCATCTGAAGAGAAATTGATTACGTGTGGGCGAAAAAATGTGTTTGTGCGCACGATTCCCAGTCATAATTTTTGATACCTCGGCATTACTGATCAAGCGCAATAACACTCAATCCGTCAGTCAAGTGTCTAAATCGCCAGCTGTTCAGCCATGCGGTCGATTACTGTTGATTTTCCAGGCCCGTACCGAGCTCGTAGTTTCGTAAAGTAGAATCGAATTAGTATCGATTGACGGCAAACCGGGCAAACGGAATCTACGGCCTACCCCCAAGCTACGCCATTAGCTATTTGTTTTTGTTCGGTTGGGATGTGGTTTGGTTAGTTTAGTCTGCTTTGAACGCCTTCCAAGTGAGTAAGGAGTGTTTGTGTGTGATTTTTGACTATATTTTTAAAAACCGAGACTGCTTTTTAGCTTATTGATTGAGTGATAAATTACTGATCATTACATTATGAGTATGCATACTTGTAGATATGGTTAATCTGTGTCGAAGCAAAGGCGCTATCCCGGGAATCTCCTATTTTCAGTAAGTATTAATAGTATAGGTATTAGTATTATTAAGGCGTAAACATCTAAAATATCTCTAAATAACCTTCAATAAGCTGTATGACGTGATTTCCAAGTAGGGTTGATATCATGATAAGAGTTTTAAGACCTTTACAGGCCTAGGCCACTATGTGAAAATCGGCCTCTCCTATTGGTCGATCTATCTAGAAACGATCCGCCTACAAAATAACAGCTGATCAGTTAACCTCGTGTTTTTAAGAAGCGTTTAGAGAACAGGCGTAATTTTCCATGCGGCGAAACGAATCCACGTCTAAACTTCTGCCTACAAAATAACAGCTGATCAGTTAGCGAGATTTCAGTTCATAGTGCACTTGTGAATGAGAGGCGCGTGATTGGCTAGCTACGTGAGGTGACGCATTTCTCCGCGCTGCAACCAGTTGTTTGCAAGTCAGCAGATGGTGCAGGGGTCTCTATGGTTGGCCTTCATTTCGGCGACCCGGGTTCATATCACGTCGGTTTTGTTTTTTTTAAGTAAAGAGTTTTTTTCTTGATTTTTGGGTTTTTCTTGGGTATTGCTTGGGTTATTAGCACTTGGTTAGTTTCCTTTTCTTGAGCCTCGGAGCGAACGAAGCGTGCGGAGGGCCATATACTTGCCAATTGCAGGTCTTTAAATCCCATGCATTCACAAGTGCACTACGAACTGAAATATCGCGATCAGTTAACCTCGTATTTTAAGAAGCGTCTATCAAGTGTAATTTTCAATGCGGCGAAACGAATCCATGTATCTACGTTCTAGCAAAACTTCTACAACGCCTCGTTGGGTAGTAGGCAGAGTGCTTGCCTGTCATTCCTGCGCTGCGGGTTCGATTCCCGTCGGTCGCGACAGATGTTTTGTTTATTGTTTTCTATTAACTTACCTTCTTTTCTTAATTTTCTGTTAGTTTGGGTTAGTTTTGGTTAGCACTTGGTTAGTTATTCTTGATTGAGCCCCGTAGCGAGCGAAGCGAGCGGGGGGTCATGCAAAGCCATAATACTTATTATTCGTTTCGCTGCATCAAAAATTACGCCTGATCTCTAGACGCTTGTGTATTTTATTCTGTTTTGTCTGGTATTTGCTTTTAAGGCGCCAAAACAACCCAATGAACACATATATATTCATCCATGGAATTCATCTATGATTTACTCAAATGATTTAGGCAATATATGGTGCAAACTTAGTTTTTCATTGAGATGTTTACCAAATAACAATGTTTGTGCAAGTGATTGATGAGAGTTGTCTTCCAAGTGAATTTAGTAATGTAGGTACTATGTACTGAAGAAGTTTTGATACAAAAATCAAAATTATTATACCAAAATAAATTTATAAGTACGGACCTGCTCACGTTCTCGAATTACAATAAGCATTGTTACAGTGCGCAAACGCAATCATCCCGAGATTTGCTAGAGTTTGTTTACATTTTGACGTCGTAAATTAGCCATTTCGGTGAAAGGTTATTGCTTATCCATTGTATAGATCAGTGTTTGAACTAAAATTGAGAAAAAAGACAGCTCATACCAATGTGCACAAATACGACATTTAGACATTCATATTAAAGGTACAGATTTTATTCTGCAATATATTCTTCATTTTACAATGTTAGATGGTACCTGTATCAATACTTTATCAGGAATAAACTCAACGCAAACGCGCTTTATTTGCGGTTCGTCTCCCAAGGAAATGAACACAAATCAAGTTTTCGAAAGGGTGACAAAAATTGAAAATCTTATCTTTGGCCTATCTTCCCTTCATTCATGGATTCGTTGTTTGGAATGTTTGTTACATATTGCCTATAGACTTCCAATAAAGTGTTGGCAAGATAAGTACCCTGAAAAGAAAAAACTTGTTGAAAACCAAAAACGAAAACTTCAGAAGAATTTTAAAGTTCAAATGGGATTCATTATTGACAAACCAAATCCAGGCTATGGACCCACGAATGATGGGTATAGGGCTAGAACGTTTTTCAAACTTATGTTAAGTTCCTCGATAACCGGCATTAACAAAGTGAAAAATTTTTAGGGCTGTGTCTATAGGACAAAAATCAAGTTGGTACAGTTTCAACAGCTTTTGAAGGACACGAGGAATCTTTAATTGAATTATATCCTCGGTACTATATGCCTTGCAGAGCCCATAAGATTCTAGTTCATGGAATTGAGATTATCCAAATTTTTGATTTGCCCATAGGGCAACTAACCGAGGATACACTTGAAGCAAGGCATAAAGAGGTCCAAAAAGTGCGTTTGAACACACAGAAGAAAAACTTCTAGAAAAAGCTCAAATAAGGACATTATGAATAATCTACTACTTACCCCAGATCCATTTATATCATCTTTGAGAAAGACTACAACTTTCAAATCACAACAGGATAACATAAATGGTATCACAGAATATTTGGAAACGGACTTTTTTGTTTGCAACAGTATTCGGATATTTTGCCTTCAGATATTGGCGAACTTGACTTACAAAGTTCAGACAGTTCTGATCTTTCGGAAAGCGAATAATTTTTGTATGCTTTTTTCAACAATAAAAGTTATGTTTTTTTTTTGCCTAGAGATTAATTAATTAATTAATTATAAAAAATAAAATTGTGCGATGAAAAAAACCTAACTACGACTTTTTTGCCGTTTTGTGTTATACTGAATCAAGAAATATGAAAAGTTTCATAGCGTGCAAGCCAGCATACAAGTGAAGGTGGTATGTAATTTTTTATGTACAGGGTTATTCATTATATTTTGACACCCACCTGCAGTCGTAATTACAGGTAATACAAAAGAACTTAAATTCAAAACTTGTATGGTTTAGAAATATCAAGAAAATGCCTGTCAAATGTCAAAAAACCGCATAACCTAAATTTTTTCAAATAAAACACCCTGTATATTATTAAATATCTGGATTGTGCGAAAAAGTCTAGACATATTTCATGAATAATGTCCTATACCTATCTCTAACGGTTTTTGAAATATTGACAGTTGAAAATCGACTATTTACCAAGTTTGACAGCTTGTAAAAACTAAACGGCTAAAGATAGAACAAAACAGTTTGCACTTTTCTATACTGGTTTTTTATAAGCTATCGTATGACACTAACTTTTTATTTAACCAGAGGTTAAATTTATCCGTGATTTTTTAGCCTCTGGTTAAATCTAAAGTTAGTGTCATACGATAGGTTATGAAAAACGAATATAGGAAAGTGCAAACCGTTTTGTTCTATCTTTAGCCGCTTAGATTTTACAAGCTGTCAAACTTGGTAAATGGTCGATTTTCAACTGTCAATATTTCAAAAACCGTTAGAGGTAGGTATAGGACATTATTCATGAAATATATCTAGACTATTTCGCACAATCCAATTATGCAATAATATACAGGGTGTTCCATTTAAAAAAAATAAGGTTATGCGGTTTTTTGACATTTGACAGGCAACTTTTTCCTTTTGACATTTCTAAAAGATAATATATAAAAAAACCACACAACTTTTGAATTTAATTTTTTTTTGTATTACCATTAATTACGGCTGCATGTGGGTGTCAAAATATAATGAATAACCTTGTACATTTTTTATAAACACCTAAACTCAGACTTTTTTTTTGTGTCAGATGTAGTTTAGTGTATTAGCTACTCAACCGCTATTATTTAGTTTAAATCCGTTGAGTACAAGAGTAATGATTTTTGTCAATTTATCCCATTCACTCAAAGCACTGTGCGGCGCGGCGACAGACTGATTATGCTCTTCTACGTGACGACCAGTGAGCGCGCGTTTCCGAGAGCGCCTCGAATAATTCGAATTTCTTGACATTTTCATTTCAAGATTTTGGCCACAATTAATTTAATGAACAGATTTTTTTTACTAAACTTTTTTATAGGATGCCCACTTGTGGTTTTTTTTTAGTATTTATTACGGTTTTTATTTGTTCGTGCAAGTTCCCTATTAGATTGCAGCTTTTGTGTGTCATCGAGTTTCGCCTTCACACTACTACGCAGCAGGTTACCAGCTTACTCGTTTCTACTCAGTCGCTTACGGCTGATGGTCTACCTATTCTAAGTTAAACTAAGCTCTATGTACTAGTACAGGGTGGCTCGAATTCGTGTCTGTGTATGGGGAACTCGAAAACCGTAAGAGATGCAGTGTAGGTCAAATTAAGGCAAAATTGCGCATTTAGGTGCCTAACAATATACCGTTTAGAAAGTTTTAAAATTCCGAGTATTTACGGAGGTATCCGGAAAAAACCGAAATTTTGAAAAATCGTTTCATTTTTTTCCTGTGCTTATTTAAAAAAGGATTTCAAATTGAATTACACTTTTGCATTGCCACTTTTTCCGCTCTATCCAATGGTGGTATCCAGTTTGAAATCCGACGTTTCGTCTTCAAGGGATCATCATCAACTTTCTTTTTTTAAATACGAACTTTAATTTTTTATAGTTTTTCAGATGGTATTGGCGTTATTAATATGATTATGTGTTTTTATTTTATTTTTTTTCTTATTTTTATTTTTTTTTTAATTTTTTTTTTGCTTTTGCGTAATTTTAAATAATTTAAGGTAGGTACTTTTGAAATTTTTATATTCTATAAAAATATTTTATTTTGTTTTTTGTATTAAGTGGAAAATTGGAGCGTATTAAAAATAAAAAATAGTAAAATTATTTTTTACAAGAATCTAGCCATGAACTATTACTCAAACAAGTTGCTCAGTGCAAAAATAAGATATTTTCAACTTTTAACCAATTAAAAAATTTATTTAATAGAGAACATCAATAATTTATAATCATACAAAATTCCAATATGTGTTTTCCATCAAAGTACCTATAGTATCACGTCGTATGATTATAAATTATTGATGTTCTCTATTAAATAATTTTTTTAATTGGTTAAAAGTTGAGAATATTTTCTTTCCAGTAAGCAACTTGTTTGAGTAATAGTTCATGGCCATATTCTAGTAAGAAATAATTTTACTGTTTTTTATTTTTAATACGCTCCAATTTTCCACTTAATACAAAAAACAAAATAAAATATTTTTATAGAATACAAAAATTTCAAAAGTTATTATTTAAAATTACGCCAAAATAACAAAAATAAAAAATAAATTAAGAAAAATAAAAACATAATCATATTAATAACGCCAATACCATTTGAAAAGCGATAAAAAAAATTAAAGTTCGTATTTAAAAAAAAGAATGTTGATGATGATCCCTAGAAGGCGAAACGTCGGATTTCAAACTGGATACCATCATTGCATAGAGCGGAAAAAGTGGCAATGCAAAAGTGTAATTCAATTTGAAATCCGTTTTTAAATAAGCCCAGGAAAAAAATTAAACGATTTTTCAAAATTTCGATTTTTTCCGGATATCTCCGGAAATACTCGGAATTTTAAAACTTTCTAAACGGCATATTGTTAGGCATCTAAATGCGCAATTTTGCCTTAATTTGACCGACACTGTATCTCTTACGGTTTTCGAGTTCCCCATCCATAGACACGAATTCGAGCCACCCTGTACATGATAGTTCAGGTTTGCTTCTATGGTACCCTTCAAGTCTAGTGCAATATGCATTACCTAGAAGGCTGTTGTTGTAAAAATGTATGATTATTTTGCAGTTTATAGAGAGGTGCGGATAGAACCAAAGGAAAAACTGTGCGAAAAAATCTCTTTCTAGTTTTTTTGGCTTACTAGCTTCATTTAAGGGCACACCAGTCCCTATTGTGCCGAGAAGTTGGAACCGCATGCCAGGCAACAATCCGTTCAATCAGGGTCGAATCAAGCGAGCCCTGCCAGAATTCGCAGCCCAGCGGGGTGGCACCGGCAGCTGAGGTGCTTGGTTAAATACTGTTTTATATTATATATGTACAGCCAGGTGTTTACGTTTCTAATACATACAAATTTTCCTATATACAGAGTTCGTTTTATGCAAATACATGGTTGTTAATGTTTTGGTGATCGTTATATGTATATAAAGCTGCATTGGGCGCACGTACTTAGATTCGTTCGAGTGTGCTTAAGCTACCTTCGCCGTATTACGTCATGAGCGTATGATACACTAATTACAGTCGGAGAAAGATGTAGATTGTTTTACTTAACGTACAACGTTAAAAGGTGCGATAGTTATCCAATGTCATGTATGTGGATGGAAGGCCGTCGTGTTCCGGGCTTTCGAGTGCACAGCGAGAAGCGACGTAGCCGTGCGCTGGTCTGTTCGTGACTGACGCCGACAGTCGACACTAGCATGTAAAGTGTAAACTCTAACCCCGCCCGTCAATAGTTTGACGATTAATGCGATGTTGCCAAAATTTACGAGAGGCTAAATAACAAGTTGTGATCCGTCAGCTGGGGTATTATTATGGCTTGGCATGGCTCTCCGCTCGCTTCCGGGCTCAAGAAAAGCAAACTAAACAAGTGCTAACCCAAGCCATACTCAAGGCTAACCAAAAACCTAACTAATCCAACAATAATAAATAAAAAAAAGTCTTGTGTGAGGCAGGGATCGAACGAACAACTTGGGCATTCTAAGCGGGAGCCATACCGCCTGAGCCACGATATCCCATTCCTGATTTGCTCAAAAAATCTCATACCAATGCCTGAAGTCCAAAAATGTAAGCAACATTGACACTATTGACGGGCGGGGTTGGGATTTACGTGCTATAGACAGTCGACTGGGCTGACTCGCGACGGTCGCGGGCCTCTTCAGGCGAATCGTAACTGGGAGGTGATCTGAGTTTAAGGTGTCCATTGCACGTAGAAGCGACATATCAGTTATTCCCCTCGAAATCGCAACGCCCAGGTAGTGGAAAGTGAAATCCAGGTTACTTTCTATTATTGAATATAATATTCGGGCTGATCTATTTCTTGACACGCCTCCCCAAATAACAGGGGGTGCATTTAAGTCGCCAATCAGAACAGTTCTCCTATTGTTGGGGAAGAAGGCGAGGAAGTCTTCGCGGGTGAAGAGAGAGCGAGGGGTGGCATAAGCCCCTATGATTCGCAAACCACTCTCGGTCTCAACGCCGACATGATCTACTGGGATCGCGATGTTAGGGATCCTTTTATATTTGAGTGACTTGCGAATCAGGCAGGCATAGTGAATCAGCAACTACTCAAGTACCTCGAGAACAACAGAATAATCAGCGATAATCAATACGGCTTTCGCAAAGAGAGATCGACAGGAGATATATTGACTTGACTTGGCATGACGGATTGCTCAACAAACTGCCGTCCTTCGGACTGCCAGCGTCTCTCTGTAGCTGGCTAACCAGTCATCTATTTCTGATTTAAAAGAAAATGGTTGTGTGGTAGCTTTTATTTAAAACAATTGTATTGCTGGTCCTGTCTTTTATTTGCACATAATAGGGCGGGTGTTTGGGTATCGGGCGGTTATAGCGATCTTAAACATTTATCTGAAGTAGCCAAAAACACGAGCGATCAAAAGATCATATGAAAAATTTCGCGGCTTAAAAAAAAAGAAAAAAGTTTTACAATTAAAGATGCTATTATCGAGGCAACATTTATTTCATTACAGGCGTATAAGGACAAGGTACGAAACGAAAACATAGAAAATTACTTACGTATCTAATAGAAACCACCGTATTTTCAGAAAAACAAGAGTTAGCCTTTAGAGGACACGACGAGAGTAGCAAATTTTTAAATTTAGGGAATTATTTAACGTTTTAATAAAAAATGACGTGGAAATGTTAGACCATATAAAAAAATTGGCAATGTTTTGAAAGGCATCTCAAAAACAATACAGAATGATTTAAAAGGATGTATTTCTGAATATTTATTAGAAACCATTAATATAGAGGTAGTCTGCAAAATTTTTACGATACGACGGATATTGTAGAAAAATCCCAGTGTGCCATTTCAGTTCGCTACGTAACTAATAAGGGTGAAGTAAAAGAGAGATTTTTGTTTTTTTTTACTTAAGTTAAGACAGAACCGCGAATGCTATGTGTGCATTATTATCCTCGGTACTAACACCATACGATTATAAAAAAAAGCAGATTAACTTCACTTTCTTTCATTTCTATCGAAAAGCAATTACTACATGAGCTTTATAATGACAAAAATAGTGAGAATTTTATCAATACCATTATTAATAAGTTCTCGTTAATAAAAGACAGGCGCATTAATTTCATCTACAAACCATAAGTAATGTAGTTCCTCGCGATTTTGATACGATGTACAGGGTGGTCTAAATTCGAGGTACACCATTAGGATCTCGGAAGGGAAGTAAAACTGTCAGTCCATTGCCTGAATATAAATATTTCACAGTGCACGTTAAAGATCCCTTACCTTACATTAAAAAAATGGTAGGCTAAATTTTATAGTATTTTTTTTTTTATAATGCCAAGATCAAGAAATTTCAGCCGCTCGCGATTTGGAAATTTTTCACTTTGGGGTGGTGGAAGGTATATTTTTATTTTATTTTTACAATTTTTTTTTGCGAAATTTCTTAACCGTCGCCCACCCTACCTGACAACCCACGAGCCGCCACTGCATCCAATATGATCTTAACTCCTGATTTAGCCTTTTCAATGTGTATGTGGTGTCTAAGACGATTAAATAAAGAGGAACCGTTCTCTCCATTAGATATACGTTTTTAGGGCTGATATTGTATAAATCGGTCGTTCTGCTATTTGTATGTCGCGGTCGAGACCTCTCAATACACGTGCGTGGCCTCCGCATAACTATGGTATGGGACTTGATCCTGGTCGAGGCTACGCATGAGAAAAGCCCAATCTTTCTCAAGATCACAATAAACTATTTGTGTTTTCGTGTATTTAAGCGTGTATTTAGTAATATTTTCTCAAATCTCCCTCTAAGGCTTTATGGTTGTAAACTTACCCTGTATGAAAATAGGTGGGGGTGGTTTGCTTTTGAATTGTTTCTGAGGGGGAGTTTTGTCTAGTACGTGAGCCTTTCTTTTAGCAGTTCTTTCGGTCGTTTTCTTGACCGCTTTTTGGGTACTATTTTCCTGTGACGAGGCTTCGCTGCAGCATTCATATTCCATGACTGATAGCACTTCGTAGCGATTATTTATCGGGATAGGCGACTGTCCTATGTTATTGCCTTAATATGCTTCTTAAAAGGAAGCCTTTTCACGGGGACTTTAAAGAGCGTGTTTTCAGGGATTTTGTCTCTAGAGGTTGGGTATTTACGTTATCTCGGATTTTCCGGCCGAAATCCAGGTTTATGTCAGCTCTAGGGGTCGTTTCTAGCGCGGTTAGACGATCAGAGGTCATCTCCGCACCATTCAAGGTCATTAGTTGTTTACGCGTGAACTTTTCTTGCGATTTTGCGTTTTTTCCTGCCTGTATCTATCTTGGATTGAACTGGCTCTTTTTCCTTGTCGCAAGACCATCTTCAAATTTCAGATAATGTATTTCCTTACTGAGATCTGTGGTAGTTGTTTTAGAGTTTTTACTCGAGACAGAACGCAAGGGTTCAATGAGGAAACTACAGGTCTTACATTTTTCGACGTAATTCTGCGTTCTACGGTAAACTTTCCGTGTTTTCTCATATATTACCTCATCCGAGGGTGGTTGCGATGAGATAGAGATCACTGACGTGTCGCCATCATCTGACTCGACCAAATTATCGGCAAAATAGTCGGGGATCCGCCCTCGAAAACAGCAAAATGAAACAAAGATCCGCTAGTTTTTACAAATCTGTAGCCAGCCAGAAGTGCAAACTAAAAGTACTACATAGGAAAATACCCGGAGAACGAAGCAAATGTGATGAAAGAAATTAATGGCTCGAACTGCACTTTTTGCTGGGAACACCACGGCAGGAATCCCGTTTGTATTCCAATCATAACAATTCCAATTAATATCTATTTCGCAGTAGACATATATTAAGAATATGCTTTGCCAAGCTTTTACAACGCCAACACAAAAAATAGACTTCTGATCTTCGGGTACTTGTTAAACGTTTATATTTTCGGAAGTGCATTGATGGGAAATATACACAAACACTGGGCCAATTAAAATGTTACAAGCAAAATAATTAAGCTAAAAATATGACGTCTATTTTTTTCCTTGAAGATTGACAAACATGTTTGATACTGTAATAAACTAGTTTTTAACAATTCTTCTCCTAAACAAAAATATAGTATATTTCTTGACGAAATATGTCCAACCCCAGTAATTAAAAACTAGTCTTTGTCAATAGCGCCAACACACGGGTGGGATACGTCTCCTATTTGGAGGATATAGATACGCATTATATGTATATTACAATTATTATTTCTGTTTTCCTAATAGACTATTATGATCAAGTGATACTGGATATATGCTAGACACTCAATATGGTTTATAATATCGACGCAACGTGTCAAAATAAGACATACCAGTAAAATTTCTTTATGGTATCCGACGACAGTTGTCATTTCCTTTATTATGCCACTTTAATCTATTAATGTAAATCAAATAAAATAAATGCATCAACAAGGAACTGGTGTCTATGGACAAGTGACAGCCATCAATTACAAATAAACAATTCATCGTGCATACATTTTTATTAGTTTTTTTGCTTTAAACAGTATGAAATAAAACGATGTATGCCACACGTCCTGTAAATCATTACTGTGCTCGATTCGAAATTCCAGACTCGGCTGCTTCGTCACCTCGTTCATAAACATCTTACTCGTCCTGTAAAGATGGAGCTATTAGACTTGTAACGTAAATATCTATCAGAGCCCCCATATAGCATCACAGCATTAGTATAAGTTTACTTAAGTGGAATAATAATCGCCAATTTTCTTATCAATATCTTCAGATTGTTGACACAACGTTTGAATATTAAAAATACTAAAACCCTTACCATTAAAGAACAATGATTGACTGAAATAGGAAAACACTCTAACTGCCATTTATGGACCTAGTTTGTCTGAAACAGACCAACCATTAAGGCGACTGACTTAGACGACAAGCCAAAGTCTGTACCACTTTGAATAATTCGGTATTTTCCGGGATTTCCTGTATTGACTAAGCATTACAGGGTTTGTTGAATTGCAATGTTTGAAGTATATGTATACAACTATATAGACGATCACTCTTAACTAAACCAAATAATTTAACATATCACATCATACTGACGCATGTAAGAGATGCAAGTTGCAAGCACCTGTGTTACGATGAATTAGAGATCAGCGATTGTCGATACACACATATTGACATTTCAAATTCAATCCATCCATTTCCTGCGTCAGTTAACATTAACATGCCGTATGATAATTAATTGCTTACCTAACTCATCTGGAGTGCTATTAATGAATCCATCTGGATGATGATCAGATTCTTCAAGGGAAGCTTGTGCATGACTGCCCCCCTTTCCAAAGAGTTTTTGCGCCTTGGCTTTAAGCTCGCGAGGGTGCGGGGTATTTTGACGTACGAAAGGTGTCTGGAAATAAATTATTTTTGGAAAAGAAATTCAGAAAAATAAAAACTTATTACTTAACAATAAAATGCTATATTACCTACCACGATAAAACACTTCATTCATTTTTGTGCCTACCAGAATTCATACCAATAAAATAACATTTTTAAGCATGTTTTAAATTATGAAATGTTTGTTTTGTCGGCCACTTAATATACACGTTATCAATGCACTTATAATTATTAAGTTATTAGCTGCTTGATAGCTAAAAAAATTTTGTTCACTTGACGATAGGGCCATAGAGGTAAACTTCGTGGTGGTTAAGCTCTCAAGGTTAACAAAACCGCAGAAATGAGAACATACTACCACTAATCTCTACCCAACTCATATACAGATTATATAGACATTCAACTATAAAACCGGTTAGTATTTTCATGATTTGCAATTTTTTTTATAAGAAAATATAAATGTAATACTAAATTAAACGATGTAATTGAAATGAATTGTCAACATATCTAATACAAATACATATCTAAAGTACCGTTTCTTCAATTTTAATTATAACATAACATGTAGAAGATTGTGGCAGATTTAACAGTTATTCCCAAGGTTGTCGAAATTAATACGAACTTAATTATTTCAAGTGGAACATCTTGAATATTAACGAATTTTTGATTTCTGCAAAAAATGCAAGCATAATTAGCACGTTTTCGTGGTGTTTTGATTTGATAAGGTTTTGGTACTGAAACAAGCATTCAAATCGTTTAACCTTTTTCTCGGATCGCATCGGGATTTAAATTAACTTGACTTGCATGAAAACGGTGACTGGATCGGAATGGAATTGAAAAATGAAGCTCATGCATATTAACTCCACTTAAAAAGTTTGGTTAGATTTTTCCGTTTCGGTGCTAATCTTTGCAAGAAAATAAAAGTGGATAAAAACAGAAAGTTCACCAATATCCCCTCAATATGGAAGAATGTTTGGCCCGAAAATGAAGTTTTATGTTTACTCAAAAGATTTGAGAAAACAAATCAGTTATTTGACAGTAAACATTATACCGTCAGTGGAAATCGATTACAATTGTATTTTTGTCCGTCCGGAAGACGATTGGATTCCATGCAGGTAATTATTTGCTATAGAATATCATGTTCCTGGTGATCGGTTATAAGTTTGCACTCACGCATATCTTATATTTTTGACGACACATTAAAAATAAACACATAACTTGTAGGGCTCTTGATGCATTTTTATGACATGATATCAGAAAAACAAATGAACATCGAATATGGCAAATATATCACCCTGTATATTCAGATTTTTAAAATTCTGTTTGAATTTCTGTGCCTATTTTATATCTCATCCTAAATCTAAATTATTTTGCTTTCGATATATTGACATGTGAAAAAGGTCGTCCTCAAGAAGTTAAATATCTGTAAAATCCAACTAAACGGTTAATCATAGAGCAAAGCAAGATTGCACGGGTTGGATCGGAAGTTGATATAAAGTATAGTCTGCAAAGATAAGGTACCCTACGAAAATAAAAACTTATATCAATTTTGGACAACACAATATTATAGCTATTTTATGCTAAACATGTCTAAGACATTTTCAATAGAGTGTGGCGATTCAATAATAATAGCTAAGGCAAGAGATGCACAATAAACAAATCATATTCAGGGAAAACGAGATTGGCATATGACACAAATACTTAGATAATTAATAATTAAATGCTGAATATTCGAGATAGAAGTTAACCTGCGCAAAGAACACCGCATTGTTATTTCCTAGTGTGGTACCATAACCAGAAGCAGACTTTGTTGGAAATAAAATACCACCACCATTATCAGAGTGCTGTTACTTACAAAGAAAGTGGAGTGTACGAAAATACTTGCTTCTTTCGCTACATCCAGTTTTCAGAAGCAAGCAAAAAATGTTCTCTAGTGATGCTTCATATTCCCAAAAGAAGCAAGCACGAATTTCAAGACACCATATAAAAAAACAGTCATGCAAATAAATAATTTATTAAAAAGTATACAAAAATGTTAGTTTATGATCTACATATATGTGTTGGTAACTTAAACCAATATTCGAATTCAAGATTTTTAAATAATACTTAACAGAGGTATGTTTGTAAATAAAAATGTTATCACACAAAGAGAAAAATACATAAAAGTAAAACTGTTAGTAAGTGATAGCTATTCTGAAATAAATGTAACAATCATACATGGAAATTACAATAGCCACAACCAAATATGAACATGCTTTTAATAAATAAAGGATATTTACAGTAATACATTTCCAACAAAAAATGTTTGGTTAGGTACAGTTATGTAAAAAAATATTTCTCTTAAAATTGAGAAATTACATGGATGCATAACAAATAACAAAGTATCTACATATCCAACTATTTAAAACAATCAACAAATAACAATAACATGTAATTCTTGACTTTTAGGTAAATATTTGTGCATCTGGTTTATTTTTTTAAATATATTATCCTATAAAGCCTGAAATTCTTTAATGTGTTATATCTACTATCTAGATATGATTAGGAAAACCAAGTTAAAATACTGAATAAAATGACAAGCAGTGGTCATTTGGAAGGCCTGCTATGCTCATATATTGAGCTCAGTCTTATAAAATTGTTACTTATGATCTATTGTTAGCCTAACTTTGATTTTAGATTAATTATAAAGTAGTAGGCTTATGTTTAAAGCAAAATAAATAGTTAAAACACTCGTTTTCATAGATTTTAAATAGCAACTAATATATTACTCAGACTTTAATTTATATATTTACATAATATTTAATATAAATCGTTATAGCATATAAACTTCATTTACAATATCTACGATTTTGTTGTTAGAATAAAAACGATTAAAATTGACAAAAGGACAAATTCTTAGAATAATAAGTAACATGTAAAGATTCCCCAAGGTCTGCTTTGTATATCATTAAAGTGTATCTCAAACAAGATGAACCGATATCGTTAAATTGCAGGGATGCGTCCACTTTCAAACATCCTACAAGAAAACTTATCCGGACATTGACGTCATATTGGTAAGACTTAATCAAAACGTGCTTTAGGGTTTTCTAAGAAAAACTTACACCATAAAGCGGATTTTTCTTTATTCTAATTCCTTCTTTGTAATGTGAAGAAATAATTATTTGACCATGTACGTTTAGCGCGGGTAAATTTCATCTATCTACAGGAGGCGTTAAATTGGCGAGGCGCCAAACATTTTGTCATCATTATTCTGAACACCGGTTATTTTTATTCCATCGGGTATCTGAAACACCCAACAACTAAATTGAACGCACCCTAGGAGTGAGTGAGTAAAGCAAAAGTGTCCTATAATAATACACACAGGACATAATTATACAGTAGGGCACAGATGTGTCAGCCGTAAGTTATGGAAATATGAGTTAAAAATTTACACTGCGGTAATGCATGTTGAGACATTCATTTAAGTTTGCAAAAAATTGGTCTCTTGGAACAACTTTTTACAGGCTGCCAATTACATGAACACAAACTAGGCTGCCCAATCCGTCATAAGCTTATTGACAGATGTATTTCGCGAGTACAATAGTCACGCATGCTCGTGTAATTTGTGTAAAAAAAATCGTGTCACTGAGAACAATTTTTTAGTCTGCCAAGCACACATTAGACTCAGTTATCAGTAAAGTTATAACAATTTTACTAGGCAGACGATTTGCAGATATATAAATGTCTCAGATGCACTATTTAATTAAACAACATTTTTAAGAAAACTAACAAGTTTTTATGGATTCAAGTCTGAGACATTTATACATTTGCAAAACGTCTACCTAGTAAAACTGTTTTAACTTTACTGATAACTGAGTCAAACTTGTACTCGGCAGACTGGAAAAAATTGTTCTGTGATACGATTTTTTTTTACAAGATCACACGAGCATGTCGGACTATTGTACTCGCGAAAAACGTCTGCCAATAAACCTATAACGGATTTGGCAAACTTAGTTTGTGTTCATGTAATTGGGGACCTTTTTTTTGCAAACTAAAATTAATGTTTCAACATGCATTACCGCGATGCGAGAAATTTTTAATGCATATTTCGATAGCTTACGGATGAAAGTATGTCCCCTATCAAAGGCAGACTGTAAAAAATGGGTCCCTTTTTTCTATCACGAGCGGCCGGTCTATAAGCCAGACAATTAAATTCAAATTACTCTAATTGCTATTTAAATACTGTATTCTGGTGAACAATATTGCACAAGATCTCTCAGTACTTTACACAATTTTAAGGTTTCCTTAAACATATTTTTGTAGAGGATATTTATTTATTTAGAGCAACACTACTTGCAGAAGATACTTCCAAATAGTACGCAGCATTCAACCACAGTATCAACAAAAACAATATAAACAATTTTCAAGCATTGCGCACCTAGTTAAGTAGAAGTAAATACAAGATTTATATTTAATTCTAACCTAACATCAATTATGACATATATCATAAGGATGAGTAAGTAGAATAGAATAGGCACACGCTACGACGGAAATGCAAGATACTATGGATACAACATTCCTTGATCGAAAAGTGACCCTAGTAAGCTAAAAGCGTCAGGTTAGAGTTAAACTTGACTATAGACCATCCCAGTTAAAATATAGTGGAAACATATAATATATTAAAATAATTCACAATTCGGTTTAAGGCACTGTTGTGTGCGACAACAGTACGATATCTGTATACCGAAAATGGATCAATTAGACGAGTGTTTCGTGACGGTGTTCGAAAATTGATTAATACGAGTAGATCAATCTCATTAGTGAGGCTTTTAGGACCAAACAGTATTGTTAGAAAAAATCGACGGGTTTCAAGGCTAATCAAAAGCCCAAAAGAGTCAAGCGCTGAATGTCGGAAAAGAAACTGCTTTCGATGTGAAGTTTCCGGCGTTGAAACTGACAAATTTAGTCTGAATTCGTTCATTCCTAGTAAAATGGGTTTTATAGAAAGGGGACCAGACAATACAACAGTATTCAAAATGGCTCCGCACAAATGAGTAATAAAGTATCATTAATACATCAATATTAGTGAAACCAAAGCAAGTTCTCATAATAAATCCCGACATCCTGAATTATTTGGAGATTATATTATTTATGTGTTCACTGAACCTTACTTCAGTATCGAAGATGATTCCACGGAAACTGATTAAGGACAGTCTGAAAATGCCTATATTAGAGGGAGAGTAATCAAATAGAATTGGTCTTTTCTTGCGGGTAAATGTCATAACCTTACACTTGAATAAGATAGTTTCCATTTTATCTGCAGAATATTATACTGATTTCACGTTTCAACTGAATACATTCGTCCCTGTTGTAAGTCCTTTTCAATACCTTTAAAAACAAAAAGTGGTTATCGACACACAGTGAGGCAAGATCTTTAATGAAAATTAAGAACAAAGGTGAGCCCTGAGGCACCTCTGATGTTACTGATATGTCATTAGACCAAACGTTATTCACTTTTGACAAATTGAGTCCTACCGTCCAAATAGCTTTTCAACCAAAAAGGAGGGGGTCAACCCTATCAAAGGCCTTCGAAAAATCGAAATATATAGCCAATTTGAGCTTCGGATCCGATAGCTGATGCCAGATCGTTAAAGTACAAGCTGGCTAGTAAGTTCGTTTAGTAGGGATATCCAGAAATAAAACCATGCTGACGTTCAGATATAAGACAATCAAAGTTAGGCATCAGCACGTCGACAACAATCAACTCGAGGCCCTTGGTCACACGATCAATACCAGATATGGGATGGTAATTCTTTATATCGTCCCTATCCCCAATCTTCCAAACTGCAGTTACATAAGAACATTTCCAAATGTTAGGAAATTTGCTAGTATTTAAAGAGAGTTAATAGATGTAACTAAGAGGAACTGCACGTGTTGGGCTACAATTTTCGAGAAAGAAGGAAGACACTTTGTCAGACCCTGGTCTCTTCTTTTCGTCGATACAATTGAACTATTTACAATGACATTGAATACATTTAAACTTGCAAAAGATGCAATGAATATCGAATACAAGTAGTAGGGTCCGAATTTTTAGCGAATAGATCAGCCGCACCGCAGTAAATTAGGCTATTGAAATTTCCTATCGTATATTCTGGAAATTCTCCAGGCCAATACTTCGATAAAATATGTACTATGATGTGAACCCAAGACCTGTTGCGCTTCGCACATATTTTGATCCAAATGATCACGAACATCGGATGAATCAGAGGTATCTTGGCACCTCCATATCGGGATGAACTCTGTTCAAACAGTTATAACTAATCTGCTAAAGTTCAGTTCGTCTCCTGCACTTTAAGCAAATTATTGAAAGTTATGTCCAAGTCAAATATATTAGTTTTTTTTTTTCAAATATTTGAAAAATCCGTGAAGCAAAGTCATTTGACCGCTTATCCGTGTAAGTTCAATTTGTTCCTGTTCGTAAGTACAATAACTTTAATTTTTTTTTTTCATATTTCAGGTCATAGTAAATTTCATTACCAGATTTCCAAGATACATACTTAAGTTATTAAGAAGTTCCGCTTGAAATTATGCCTTGTATTATAAATTAGAAATGCATAGATTTTTGTAGGGATGGAATTTGTTTTATCGACTGGAAATCAGTCATACATGCTATATTGACGTATTGATAGTTAAACTCCATTTCTCTACGACTTAGCTTACTGTCACACAATTGCAATTCCGACTCCACATACGCAGGTAGGGAACGTGAACGAATTTTTACATTAATTTATTGGCTGTAAGTACAAATAATCCATTTAAGCTCTATGAGTTAAACAGGTAAACAATTTTTATAGTTAAAACGATGACATAATATCCTAAATTTCCAAATGTGGGACGACATATGAACGATTTATCACCGCACGATCCACCATTCATTTGAGAACTATATGCAGTGTGTTTCAAGATAGGTGTTTCAGTAGGACAAAGGGACCACACTCCACATAGGCTAGAACTTCAGTAGATCAAAATAGGAACATATTTACGAAATAAGTACCTAGGAATCAAAACTTGCTTAGTCCAGAACAGTACTATAGAACATATTAGTAAAATTAGTATTAAACATAAATCATAGAGAAAAGTTCTTTAGAATATCATTATTAAATTATTATTGCATAAATATAAATGTCAAATGTCGATAATTATTTATATCGAAACGTAGAAATGTACTTTAACGACTTTTTATGAAATTTATTTCTATTGTAAAATCCCTTGATTGTAACCATAACTAATTTTCTATATTGATTGTTAAAAATCGTCAAAAATATATGGTGCATCTATTTTCGTGCAACAACTATCCTGAGACCCACTGTATAATCAAGACGACACCTTACATGAGATGAATCCTATGATGAATCATACTTATCTAAGACAATATATATGTAGTGCTTAAAATTTTTCAATAATTTATCACCCTCGTTTTAAATAATAATGGTTGGAGGGTGAGGCTACTTTCAGCCGCATTGTATTTTCTCGTTCTAGAAAAATACGATTATGCAAAATTAAAGTCTGAGTTGGGGCACTCGGCGAATAGATATTATGCTAAATATAACAAATGAAAATCAACATAAAAATATTTAAATGAATTGAAGTTAGAAATCGTCTATTTTTGGTCAATATGTGTTCTTATATGACTAATAAATATTTTGTTCAAAAAACAAGTTGACTATACAGTCAACTATACTTAAAAATATAAGTAGGATATTTGTTAATTTCACAGGAAAAAAGTATTGTCAACTGCAGATAAGATTTAAATATAAAATAATATACATACTGATTCCATTATTATTATTATTATTATTATTATTTTATCCGAACCGTTCTTTGAAATGTCAATTTTCCACTAAAAACCTGATGATCTGGGCTGACATGTTAACATTTCTCGTCCCTTTAATAAGCCTCGAAAAACAGGACGAAATTCTTTAATTAATTTAGACAAAGTTCGCCAACTACGCGACCAGTTTCGTTTATTTGATAAAACTTGTTTGATTGTTAATGACCAGAATGACCAGATGCAGATGTTTAAACAGGATGTCGCAATTTTCACATAATACTCTAAATCCAGGGTTAATTGCTATATCATACCAATACTATATTATATATCAATGCAACTATTTTAGAATTATAGACAAATTTAAAATAACAGCGTTCAACTTTTTTCTGATTACTAATTCCGCACGGATCTATGTTTATGTTATTACTTTTTCCTCCGGTGCCTATGTCTTATGCCCGTCAAAATATATACAATACAAACTTTAGATGTGAATACATTATTTCGAAATCAGTTGACTTTAAGTATATAATCAAAAAAAAATTTAATTTATAGTAGAAATCGAAAAAATAAAACAAAAATAAAAAAATTAAAAAAAACATCCGAATAATTAGAAAATTGAACTCAATCAGATCTAAGTTTTTGAGCTATCCTATATGCTTACATGCATATCAAAACCTTGTTTTTTTTTTACCGCAATACTGATATTTGTGCGCTTGGCTGACAAACCTTGTAATATGACACGTTTTTCGTATGTTCCTAAAGATAAAATGAGTTAATCAGAATAAAACAAAAATTAAATGTTTGCCGCTCAGTATAGTTACGAGATGCATCTAAAAATTCCGTACATGTATTTGGCACCTAGAGTTTTCTATTGGCTCGTTGCGCCATGTCAAATGGGGGATCTAGCACGACAATAGGCCTTGATATGATAACCAAAACCACCAAAATGTATTGTAGATAGTCAAGTTAGTAAAAAAATACAATTGGGAAAAAATGATAATGATTTTTTTTTTGCAACAGGGCCCTAAACTTGAAAAATATTTTGGGAAAAAAATTTATGTATTTTTACCGTATTTTTAAATAAAAAAATGACACTACAAACGGCATTTTTTTTTGGTGCATCATACCAACGTTGGGTATAACGAGTAATTGCACTTTTCAAAACTACAAACATTTACCTCATTCTAAAGTCCCTTTTATGGTATAAAGTTGTTTTAATATAGCAAGTTTATTTTCGCCACTATTGTTCTTCAGTGGCGTAGCCAGTAGCCACCGAGGGTGGGGGGGATATGGGGGGTATACCCCCCCCCCCATGGATAATGAATATTAATATTTTAAGAGACGAGAACAATGCAAGCTATTTTGATTAACTTTTATATCTTAATTAAATATAATGATCCAGAATAATAATGAAATAACGTATTATCCCTTGTAACATAACGTGAGCGCTGCATGCGCGGTCGTTTTCACAGTAACTGGATTGATTAATGAACTGAAATCACCTGATCCCTGATGTCAAAATCAAGAAATTAAAGGCTGTTTAAAGACATTACATTTTATTTTAAAACCGTGACTGGATACAGCTTTGAAATAAATCACCATGGCATTGAGAATACTTGTGACGCTACCGATGGCCACAGCGGAAGCCGAAAGGGGCTTTTCAACTTTGAAGTTGATTAGAATATATTTAAGAAATTCAATGAGTAATGATAGACTAAATGGTTTAGCTATGATAAATATTGAATGTGTGTGTTTTGGTCAAACGAATCCTAGATTTCAATGAAAAAGTTATTGAAAAATTTATTTTGGACAAAAACAGGCGAACGGAATTTCACTTTAAAACCTAGGAAACGGCACGGTCGAAGTGCTAATCATCGATAAAAATATGTATAATAACCCTTTTTTGCCATCGAACTTTTATATTTTTTGAACGTTTTTGAACTTCTCATGAACTTTTTTAACAACTTTATTGATTTGTAGTTACAATAAACTGTCTTAATGATTTACTCTTCTGGAATCGGTAAGTACCTCCTTATTCATTTATTTAAGTACGCAACAATTGCCATTCAAAAGGGCGCCGAATCCTTGTTCTTTAAAGACTTTTGTGTAAAAATAGAGCGTGCCACCCCCAACATATCCCCCAATGTTTATCGTCAAAATGAGCCCTGATAAATTTACCAGGGATCAAGAAATGATGGTAATTGAAATAGTATCTCGGTATAAATCGCTATATGACGCATCTGATGCAGATTGCAAAAAAAATAGTATAAAAGATAGGTGCCTTCGTTACTTCTGCGTTTGTACATTGAGTATACAGGGTCATTTCTTATATTTAGACAACGTCTAGCGCGATTATTATACGAGATACAAAAAAACTTTTAATACAAAAGTTGTAGGGATCACCATAAATTGCCAGAAAATGTTCTAAAATATTATACAGGGATATCGCAAAGTTGAAAAAAAAACACAAAAATGGTAAATCTTTAATGGATTACCCTGTATATTAAAACAAAACATAACAATCTTTTTTTTCTGAATTCAATATAATGTGTTGGCATTTGGTTTAGCCGTTCGAATTATTTGTATGATTTAATAAAATCGCAGCATTTTAATTAAACAAATAAGTTCTAATTACCATATATTTACTATAATTATAATATATTTATTTATCTTTAATAATCGAAATATATCCAAAAAATTTACATTTTTTTTATAAAATAATTTACAAAAAATTCACAAGTGTTCAAAGTAACCGCCGTTATTTTCAATAGGTTTTAAAATGGAAAAATGTCAAAAACGGCTAAACCAAATGTCAACATGTTATATATTTTTGAATTCAGAATAAAGATATCTATTAATTTTTGTTTTAATATACAGGGTGTTCCATTGAAAATTTACCATGTTTATGTTTTTTATCAACTTTGCGATTATATTTTAGAACATTTTCTGGCGATATAGGATGAGCCCTACAACTTTTCTATTTAAGTTTTTTTTCCACCTCGTATAATAACCGCGCTAAACGCTGTCTAAATATAAGGAACGACTCTGTACAACGTTCCTTTTCTTTTTTTTTTTGTATTTACTTTCAAATTATTTTGTCTTGTCCTGCCTCCAAATTCTGAAGCGGGAGTATTACTCCATGGTAGTTAAAAACGTACTTTTCGTTAAAGCTGCTGCACTAGATGAACCATTAAAACGCAACGTCGAATGCATGCAGTCGCTGCATGCGTCCGACGCACAAGCGGAACCATACCTTTAACCCACGAGCAGCCACTGATCCCCCCCCCCCCCCCAGGACTAACTCTGGCTGCTTTCTTTGTAAAGCCTACAGAAAAAACTTAGTAAAATCTCTATTAGAGAAGAGGGTCTATTTTACTCAAAACACTATAAATTGGCTGCGCCTACCTGCGCCTTTTTGTGTAGGCTTAATGGACCTTGCCACAGAACATTGCCACTAGCAGATTCAAATTAAGTTTAAAATATTTTAACTAAGATCACTATTGCAAAAACATGTACCTAAAAACGGGGTCTATTCCTCATTTATTATAATTTTTATAATTGGGAATCCTTACTTGTAGCTCCTTAATTAAAAGCTTGCAAAAAAAACGAATGTATTTAGATAGGTTAATATTTTTTAAATAAAGGAGGACAAGCAAAATTATGTTTTAAATCTAAGTATTGCCCTCAATCCGAATGCGAAAGAAGTCTTGCAATTACAAAAAAACACGATTTTGAAATTTTAAGACTATACAAGCAAGTAAGTCTTAATAGCTTTTTTGTTTTTGTAGGTAAAATACACATACCTACTCTTAAAACTGATATTTTTTATACTTTAAATAAATGCACATATTTACTTATATATTATGTCAATATATTTTTTTACGATTTTTAGTTTGTGTGAAAGGCCAACCAAAAAGTATAATAAGAATATTAAAACTTTTGATACTAACAGCAAATAATTTTGTGTATTAAATTTTCTTATACAGGGTGTTTCACAAACATCGAAACAGAAGCTTTTTAGGGTATTTAGAGTACCATTTAAAAAAATCCTCGAACACGTCGATTTTATGTTTAAAGGGGTCACCTTTTGGCAACATTGGAATATTTGTATTGTTTCACCGTTAAAATGAAAGGTGAAATCCTTTACCTCGGGGTCCCCAATATTTAGATAGGGAACATAGGGTATGTCACACCTTGTTTTGAAGATCTTTCTATTTTTTAAAACACAGTAATTTTTATTTAAATCGATCAATTAGTTTTCCAGATATGCGCATTTAAATTTTTAATGGGTCTAGATGCAAAATTTTTTGACGTACTTATACTAACTAAATCTTCTTATTTCAGAAGAAAAAAAAACAATATTTCGTGAAAACTTGCCCAAAAATATTATTGCACCTGGGCCCACAGTATCAACAATACTAAATGCGCATATCTCAAAATTGTTCGATTTAAATTAAAATTATTGTGTTGTAAAAAAAATCAAAAGACCCTCAAAACGTAGGCTCCCTATCTAAATATAGGGGGTAAATTTTACCCGTAAAGGAGGTTCGCCTTAGAAAAACTACGCTTTTGTAAATAAAATCGACGGATTCGAGGAAAATTTAAGAAAGCTTTAAAAATCTTAAATTTCAATGTATTTTACGGGTCGTAAATTTAACCGCAAATATCTCTAACTAATGTCAACTAATTAGCAGATTATCAAAATAACTTGAGCCCAGTAAATGCAAACTAAAAACCTTTCAAAAAAGATACGAACCACACGACCCATGTTCCCTATTTACATTTTGGGGGAGAAACTCACCCCTTGAAAGGAGTGTTTTCTACAAATATTTCAATGTTGTCGAATGGTGTCCTCTTTAAATACAAAATCGACGTGATCCTAGTTTTTTTTTTTAAATCGTACTCTAAATACATACCTTAAAAGGCCTCTGTCTCGATGTTTGTGAAACACGCTGTATTTAACGTAATTTACCCCAATACAATTATCCATACTAACCAACAAAGTAACAAAATAAGTAAGGAGATGAGGTTAGGAATCTTTAGACTTACGCAATACCAAATTTAAGTAAAAACACATCATTACTTTTAATTATTTTAGTCGTGTCGTGCTAGATCGGGTTAGTTTGACCCACTGTGATGAGGCGAGGTTCCAAACACATATGTGGAATGTTATTTGGTTCGAATTTCGTATATGGAATGTTTCGCAGGTTTCGCTACAACCGGCTATTTTATTTTATATTATGATCGTGTGGCGGCATTTATTTACGAATCAGGTTATGAAGATGCACGCGTGCTGGACTGTTGCAGAGCTGTCCATAATATATCAGATGAGAAAGACCGCGTGTTACTAGGCGATATATTATTTTTACAGGGTAGATGGAGGACGAGCAATTTCATGTTTCGGCTTCGCTTACGTTTTTATCAAAAAGATTGTTCTACATTTGCATAATGGATTTGCCAAAGAGTTTTAACTATAGTGTAATTGATACAAATAAATACAGACTCGATATCAAAAATTAAAAAGGCATATATAAATGCTGAATAAATATAAAAGCATTTGTCCTTGAAACTACGAAAAATATACCCCCATTATGTATGCAGCAAAGTTCTTGTCCTATAAAAAAAGAAAAATTTTCTCTTAAGACATTTAATTGTATGGCTCTACTTACATTATTATGTTATTTTTCCACTATAATTTTTGTCTCTCATCGCTCAGGCTATCAAACAATCCCTTCAAATGCAAATAAACAATTGATGTTGAAAAATTGTAACTGTATTGCAAAAATAATAATTCTCATTAAACCTTCAAACATAATAGTACCCATTAAAAAAGATAAATTCATTAAGGTAAGAGCTAAAAAATACATATTTAATTTAAACAATAATCTGCGTAAAAATATGGTACAAATTAGTGTATTCTAAGCAAATTTTATTGTGAAAAGTTTTACTCTTACAAGAATTACCTTGAAACCCAGAAGGGATATAAAGATAATAGTTATTTAATTGCCGCCGAGGTAAGATAATCTGGAGGTTCCTGAAACATTTTGGTGCCATGCCACAAAAAGTGGTGTAATACCTACCATGGTCCCAAAAACAATTTATACAGACGCGTCACAGACTGTTGACACCTTTGATGTTCGTGTGGTCAAATTTCGTGACCTTGAATTTTTTCCTGGCGTAAACCTTTGAAATATGCAATACAAAAAATCTGTATATGTTTTGCAAGAAATGGCAAGAATGAGTTGGCAATTATTTTAATTTGACGTATATAATCTTTACAAAATCTCGAAATATGATCCAACGAGCGGTTTTTCGCTCGTCGCGCTTGGGTATAGATCCTTCTGGAGCTATGGTATAGCATACCATTGTTTTGTACAACCCTGAAAAAATTTATAAATTTACACTAAAACTGTTTCTTTAAAAAAAACTACCAGTTTTGATATAAATAGAAAAGTAACGTTTCTAAGGGCATCTATTATTGAATATGACACATTTTACAAGTAAACAAAATGTTCAAACATTTTGATGTTTCGTTTCCCGGTCGCTGCTAAGATATCGACTGAAATTTCGCAAACAATATGGCGACTGCAAAATACCCATCTTGTGGACACATGTATATAGCCATTTTGCGGAAACATGGCTTTATTTGCGAAAACATGGGTATACCCATTCTGCCGAAAATGTCTGCAGTGTTTCACTTAAATTGACACAGGGGGAGAAACGGTTTGCACATTCATTCTTAACTTTTTCTGCTCTATCTAAAAATTTCAACCTAATTTTGTATTTTTTTTCTACCTCATCAAATCACGGAGATACGAGGAACATTTTTATGAATTTTAGATATTTCCGGTCAAACCGGTGGTTTAAATTATTGGATGGTGCATAGAATGTGCAAACCGTTTCTTTTTAGGTAGTCTGATTTTAGAAACTATGAGCTGTCAAAGTACCAAAAATGGAACATTTTTTACGTCAATATCTTTTCAAAATTTTCAAAATTCAAAAATCCTATAAAAATATGAGGTGGTAGTCTGAAATAAGAATGTATGATATGTATATTTGAAAAAAAAGTTTTACAAAATTTTTTTTCGATCCATTAATCATTTATTTTAAACATTGTTTCCAAAACGTCAAATAAAAAAGATAAATGTCGTGTCTAATTCTAAGTAAATGGCATACAAATGGTTCCGATATTATTTTTGAAAAATCATATCACACTTCAAGTAAATGCGGAGATTAGTCCAAAATATCGTACTATGCAGCATTGGCACGATATATATGGAGAACTGAAAATTTGGTGCGTCGTGATGGTGTTAGAGGTAAAAAAATCTTTTAAAAAGTGTAAAATTACTGATGTATTTTTCTATTTTAGAAATTACAGCAAAAAGTTGAAGTTTATAGCTTATGAAGCAAAATGTATTACAGTAAAGTATAACGTATTATAACTCCTTATTATGTTGTTTTTACAGATAGTACAGCTTCTTGTAATGCTTTAACCATTCGGTCTCAGAAGTGCCTTCCGTAGTTCTTATCAATAAAGGTCAAACTACTTAACGAATCGATACCCAATGCTTTTGGTGGAATTGGTTATTATAAAATATTTATTACAGACGATAGTGATGCGGAAAGAAAAGCCTTAAAAACTGTTTGGCCGACATCAAGAACACTTTTATGCGGTTTTCATATATGCCAATCTATTTGGCGCTCGTTGTGTAAAAAAAATTAATATCGCAAGACGAACGACAACTGTTATTCAAAACGTTCCAAAATATATTATTAGTATCAACTCTGGAGAAGGCCACAGAAGCATTTAGAATTAATTTTGATAATTTTCACAATGGAGAAAATATATAAATGAGTATTGGAAAAGAATGGAACAATGAGTATTGGAAAAGAATGGAAGATTGGTGCATGGTTTACGGGCGTTCATGAACCATAACAATAATACTTTTCAAGAACATAGAAACAAAGCCTATAATGTCATAGCTTTAATGGACTTCAGTTGCACTGCCTTAGAAGAGTATTATAAAAGACGCATTCGAAATTTTGTAAACAGAAGCGATGCAGATCCTTAAGAGGCAATTAGAAGAAATAAAATATCAACAACAAAAAGTATAATTTAATTATCAGAAGATTTATACAAAGTTCCTAGTGCGCAAAATTGTGATATGCGAAGTCGATATAGCAACAGAATTTTATAGCTGTGAAGCTATAAGATTGGGTTCATTTTGCAGACACCAAGTTGCTGTTGCCCATGTTCTTAATATCTTTTTATAACGTGCCAGCTATTAATCCTAAAGATCGATACGAAACACCCAAATTAGCTTTTGGCGAGAAGGTTTAACCTGTGTCCATTTTATAATGCGCTTTTGGACCCTATGACTACTTCAAAAAAATTGCTAATAACAATGTTCCTAATATGGATGAAAAAAAAAACAAATTAAGAAAATTTTCAGTCTGCTTTTGGCAGATTTGCATAAAACCCGAAATAGTTGCCGCCTGCGAATGTGCGACATTCCATATACGAAATTCGCATCAAAAATTTCACATACGCACTTGACACCTCGCCATCTATTGGTTGGAAGACCGCATGACGCAGCGGGACAATAGAAAAACCCTCGGTGCCAAATCCATGTGAGGAATGTTTATATGCTTTCGGGATAGTTTCAGTGTTCAATTAATATTATGTATTTGTAAAACAAGAGTGACGTGCAAACTGCTCGTCGACAGCAGCAATACGCTAATATTAGTTTAGAGAAAAAAAGTTATGTAT
>MU182274.1:183494-207434 GCA_016904865.1 Pissodes strobi | reverse complement strand
GGCAAAGTTGCGCAGTTTAAGGGTCATTGATATGCCGTTGAGAAATTTAGAAAATTCCGGCTACTTCCGGAGATATCCGTAATAAACCGAAAATCAGCTATTTTATTTTTATTGTTTCCTGACTTTATTTCAAGAGATGATATAAAATAAATTTAACATTATTATTGCCACTTTTTCTCCTTTATAAGATGGCAGTATCAAATTTTAAATCTGACGTTTCGTGTCCTGGCCCCCATCATCAACTTTATTTTTTTAAATACGGACCTGAATTTTTTATTTCATTTTTTAGAAGCTTTTGGTCCCCCAAAACCAACAATGTATCACACTTGTCTAATAGCGGTAACAAATATTCTCATAAGTGAAATCAGGTCAAAAAAGATCGCCCCATCTCTGTTTAACACATTATCCCTTACGGAAAAAATCTAGATTTGTTGATTTATTGATAAATGTAATACGTCGTTGGTTATGGGGGAAGAAGGGCTTCTAAAAATTAAATAAAAAATCCAGGTCCGTATTTAAAAAAATGAAGTTGATGATGGGGGCCCGGACACGAAACGTCAGATTCAAAGTTTGATACTGCCATCTTATAAAGGAGAAAAAGTGGCAATAGTAATGTTAAATTTATTTTATATTATCTCTCGAAATAAAGTCAGGAAAAAATAAAAATAAAATAGCTGATTTTCGGTTTATTACGGATATCTCCGGAAGTAGCCGGAATTTTCTAAATTTCTCAACGGCATATCAACGACCCATAAATTGCGCAACTTTGCCGCAATTTAAACTTTGCTGTATCTCTTACCGTTTACGAGATCCCAATAGTAAGAAGCGAATTTGTTTCACCCTGTATATATATATATATATATATATATATAATCGCCAAAATATCACGTTAGATGATATCGTGTGACTACACGTCAATATTTATATCACCATAAACATTCAAGAATTAAACGTGTATCAATGAATGTTTGCACTTCTTTGGCAAGGGCATCATAGACCGGGACATTTTAAGTGAAAAACCTTTCACTACATGTGCTAGCTTTCTGATTCAAAATAAAACATTTTGTAGTGCGCGAATATATTCTATCATTTACATGTAAATCTGAATAAGATGTAATATATATATATATTTACAAGTAAATATAATAGATTCCCGGACATAGGCAGCCTATATCACTTAAAATGTCCCGTTCTATGATATTCTTGCCAAATATGTGCAAACATTCAACATTCATTGATGAGCTTCTAATTCTTCAATGTTTATAGTGACATAAATATCTAAATACACCACTAAAAAATACTAAACTAATATATGGAAATTTGAGGTAAAGATAAAAATACAGCATAGCCGACAGTGTTCAGAGAAGTGTCAACGCGCTGATTGAAATGCAAAGTGTACCTCAAATTTTAAAAAAGTATTTACATAAATAAAATACTGCATACGGAAGTATGTAAAACCTGCCTAATATTGTCCCAATCGATTTCGCATCAATGAAGACTTGGGATTAAGGATTGAAAGGCAAATTATAATATTTCAAATTTGACTTACTATTATTTTATAATTACTAAATAAAAAGAAAGATAAATGTGCCAAAACAATCGTAAGTTGAGGGAACTATTCTGTATTGATTTAAATAAATATTTTAAGGTATTTTTTTAAAAAACTCTGATATAATAATTAAGCTTTTAAATATATCTACACAAAAATTAAAACAAGTCTAGAATAATATGTGCTTGTATGTTTTAATAGATAAATTATTGTATGTTCGTATTTGAAAGATTCTTTTATAGTTTTAGATTGAAAAATATCCGAAATCCGCGCTGTAGACAAAAAGATATTTATCAGAAGTCAGTCCTTTATTCCCGCAAACCAAGAGAAATATACTGCATTCATGTATAAAAAGATCTGTTTAAACTTTAAATGGAAACGTTCTTTTTTTTTAATTTTCAATGTCTTCTTAAACATTTTTCATATTGCACACTATTGATTTGAATTTATACGGTTTGACTTACAAATTTTTGTTACAGTATTTGTCAGGGGATTCGCGAAAAACATGTCGGGAGGGAGTTCCATTTAAAAAACTTTAGATTTACTTTACATCTTTCTTGCTTTATTTTCGATTGATTTCTCGTAACATAATCGAAATCTCCTGAAGCATCCTATGAGAATTATTCATTTATTTATAAAAAACAAATTAAATGCTAGAAAATCCCCTGTAGCTTTACTTTGGATACTCTATTTAGTTTAAATTTTCAAAAATCGGCATTTTTTACGTCAGAAATAATTTATAACTAATTTTCTACCCGAATTTTCCAAAAACATTTAAATACTATCACCGTAAATCCTAAATGGCAATGTGGACTGGCTTAACTACCTTTTACGTTTTCATTGATACTATATGATGTACTTTTTGCTGGTCACTGTATTAAGAAAATCTAAAATTATTTAAATTTATCCAGATAACATAGTAGACAATTTAATTTTCCACGCAATCTCAATATCACTAATATCTTTTTGTATTAGGATGCAATTTAGAACTGCTTTCTATCATCGTACAAAAATCTCATTTCTAACCTCAATTCAATGCAAATCATTAAACATCATTAATAAAAAGCTCGTCAATATCTTTCAACGTATTTAAACTATAGTAACTATTGGCTCTGCTAAGTGATCTCGACCTGCGAGTAGAGCAACACCACCTTTCAAAGACCTCTTTGACCCTGGCGTACATTGACAAGAGCCACTCAAGTGGGGTGACGTAATATACTGAGGATGTGGAAGTAGTAGGTGTATAATAGCTAACCTAAAAATTAATGTTCATACAGTTCTTGATTCACACTAACATTTTAGAGAATATATACGGAATGAATCTGAAATCTGCATGCTAAAGGCATTTAGAAGCAATGAAAAGATTAACTTAAAGTTATTTCGTATGTCTGACATTAAAGGAGTAGAGATTGACCTATATTTTATATCCCCTACCTGTTTAGTGTACAGAAAATACACATTTAATACATTTTATTTAAGCCTTACTCAGCGCAATGCGATTTTTTACATTTTTAAAATCTTGCATTACTCCTAAACGAAAACGCATGTTAAAAGAAAAAACGTGCGTGCAATAATGTCATGTCCATGAAAAATATATTAAATACAATTACGTAAAAAATATTGAACATAAAATGATTCTAGATCAACTATCATTCAATATTTCATAAGAAGTAAAATAATTGTTTATATATTTTTTTCTATTTAACTATAATAGATTATGTATTTTTCCATATTTCACTGATCAACTTTGAAGGCAGATCAAATAAACCTCATACTTAATGCTCATTTGCCGTTTATCGATTTACATAGGTTCGAGATGTTAACTAAAGTTATATGGGCACACTTATGAAAAAATACTTTTATAAATATAAATATATTACGTGCGACGACTTGTTGGGAACTACAAAACATAAAATTCATTTTGCATCATCTAACATAACTACTATGTTGGCATAGAGTAAAGTAAGAAAATGTGATTAAATCATTTGATTATAAAGTTTTTGAATATCATTATTCCGTCGCCATGCCAGCTTGTGAGCCAGGGGTGGGGGGCAATCCGCAATTTTGACACTAAACCAAGGTCGAAAAGACATTTTTAAATATTTGTTAGGTTAATATAATATATATCTTCTAATGCTTAGGGTAGGGCAACTGCCCCCCCCCCCCCCTCCCGTCAATGATCATTATTAAAACGTTAAAAATTTATCGCTTCCTTGAAGCTGGTCTGCAGAAAAGTTTTTCTATAAGACGATGACACATTATACCATTGACACCTTCAGTTATCTGTTCCCTTGTATAAGCACAACTATGATATATGTTTGTTTTTTAAGCAGTCACTGTTAAAAACCGTATTTTGCAGAAATAAGGTGGAAAGGGTAAAAGTAGACGAAAAGATTTTAACTGCAGTACAGAAAATAAATCATCAAGATCGGCAAAACTCAAAAGGACATTTAGTAGATTGCAATTTCTTTGGCCGTTTGACGCCATGTCATATTTTTTTTTTTTTAATTAAGAGCCCGTCAAGACTATACAGAAATGGTATGTTGAAATAATCAAACTATAGATGAAAGCTATTTTTGAAAATTAAGCAACACTACTTACTTACCCAACCTGACTGACTCCCAACTGATTTGTTATTTTTATAACATATGAAGTAAATATATAGCATTTCCTATCACTACTGACTACATTTTAAATTTGTATCTATATTTTTAGTGAATACAAGCTTGTGAAAATTTTCTCTTAATTCCTTCCTACAACATATAATTTTGGAACAAACTTTTATTGCCGTATTAGATTAACATTTTCTGCAAGTAATCTACCCTCAAATTTTCTCAGTAAAATTTGGAAATAATTTAAATACCAAACGAAAAAGTACTTACCTCTTTATTTTCTTGATCTTGTGGATCGCTGAACTTCACACTGTGCGTTCTGCTTGCCTCGTGCTCCTGCCAATCGTCAGAGACGTCGTCTTTGGTCGTGGCTGCTGTGATTCGGGATAAAGTACCATTACTCAGACCACTGTTCATATCACAACGGTACAAGCGGCCATCGGAAGCTGTGCGTAGCAGCGAAGAAACAACAACAGCAGCGGGGTGCACACATAAAAAGAAAACGGGAGGGTGCACAAATAGCAAAACACAAAAGCGGAAGAAACTAAATGTGCAGTAGTGTCTTAATTTGATTGCAGTATTTTTTTTGTATAATGTATTCCGTTTAGACAAAGTTACGAATAAAATTTATTGAAATAAAATAACGTATGAACTAAATTTTGTTAACTACTTTTTGAATGAAAGAGTGTATTACTATGATCCTGAGAATGCAAATAAGGTTTGCTCAACATGAATATATAGATCAATTAATTTCCTAGGATCTACAAAGATATTGCAAAAGTTACCAGAATATTTTATAGTTTTTATACCGGACGGAAACGTTCACAAACCTGATTTTATATTTTCGTGAAATGTTTGATGCAACTTTGGCTCGGAATTCAGAAAAAAGCAATGCTAAACAGTATTTCAAAAACCTTATTTCGATATATTTTTAAATTTCTATAGTACCACAAATATTATTTCAAGACGGAAGGAAGTGTGCAATCTAAACCAATACAAAATGGCTAATCGTAAGTCAGTGCAAGTGGCGGAAAACGAAAACCACCTCCAGAGATCAGAATACCTATTTAAACACAGCATAGTGGTATATATGCTTCTAAAATAAAATGTATGAAATCTAAAATACCCATTAGATCGAAACTAGTCGTCTCCGAAAAAATTATACAACATGAAAAGAAATTCAAATATCTAAGCATAGAAATATCTGGGTATGGTGATGCTGAGAAGTTAAGACAGAAGTGCGAACAATCAACGAAAACAACAAAAATAGCAGCATGCCTAAATGACACGATATGGAAATATAAGCATATAAGGATCGATGCTAAATCAAAATCAAAACCTGTATTAAGACTAGTGATGGCACACACTGCAGAAACCCGACCAGACACATAATCCCAAAACTACTGGAAACAAGTGAGATAAATAAGGGGAGGAGCCAATATATAAGAATACGTATAATTGAGAATATTAATGAATGGTTATTAAGTAGAAACATTAATAGAATAGGCACATTATTACGATGGACGAAAAAAAGGGTTAGATTAGCGCAAGATCCATAAGGGAGACCGCGAAAGAGATGCATCGACGTGGATGGTCGACAGGGAGAGTAGACGAAGGAACAGGCAACATGCATAAATCAAACAATGAAGAATATAATGAAAACAGGATGCCAGCTTGTATAGAAAGCTCACTCCCATTTTACTTGAACAAGATCTGACTTTAGAATCACAACCACGTCGACCTCAAATATCATCAATTATAATCTTATTTGCAGCGCATGTCTGATGAAATTTAGTGACGATCCAGGAAATTAACTAACGGTCCTAGCAGCAATGGACATCTCAAGATCAGTATAATCATTTAATAATGAAAGCCTTCTCTTCCATGTTTTTTACAAAGTTTAATAGGGTCCAATATATGACAAGGACAAACGGAGAGTATTTCTAACAAAATTTTCATGACGGTAGCATGAATGCTAAGAGAAATATTACAGGCTATATTTGCTAAGAATCCCATCTGTAAAATTATTTGAGAAAAATAAATATATTGCTCGAGTAGTTAAACTTCAAAATAATAATCTGCTTTAAGGCCACGCGGGGCGCAGAAACGCCCACGAGGTCATTCAGTATTACGATTTTATGAAAGAAAGGCTTGATTAGTTTGTAGAACTATCACTTTATGTTTGTCCATTTGATCCTATGACATGAAAGTTATATGGGGCACTCCTGGGAAATAGGAGTTAGAGGCAAAACACGATTTATGTAATATGTGTAAAAAGATCAGCCAAGCACTGGTAGCTATAGGAATGAAAGTAACAACATTCTTTTGAATGCGCAGCATCAGATTCTGAATAGCGCAAAAGAAAAACTACATCGAGAAATCGCTCAAATCAACATTTGTAACCATTCCCAAGAAATCAAATGTTTTGTAAGGTTTTCAGAACAATTAGTTCAATGAACAATGTTCTGAAATTCTGAAAATTATTCATGCTCGAATATATCAATAAGTAGTGTCAGCAAGTTCTAGGTACCCATGTATTTTTCATTCAGCGCTGTCGTGACGTTAACTTTGATGTGTGTACATGCTTTGTCGATTACGAAAAGGCATTCGACACAGTACAATACGTTTTCTATGCTTCGGTTTAATTTAGCCCGGAAAGCATAATATAATAATTGCTAATATAACCTGAGATACGCTAGCGACGCGATTATATCAATCACAAATAAAGTTGACCTACAGGAGCTCCTAACAGCAGTAGCTAGTCATCAACAAACAAACAACGTATTAACATCAGGATAAGATGAGAGGTTTGAAAAGAAAGGTACTACAAATATCCGGGCTGCTAGATAAATGAAGTCTGAGATCTAAGTTGAGAAATTCGTAGCAAAATACGAGCAAGGTACTATGACGCGTAACATTAAATATTGCTCTGAGAACCCGACTTATAAAAGCTTGTGTTCGGCAATATCTTCTATGCCATGGATTCCAGAAGCCATGTGCAGGGTACTTGAGGCATTTAATATGTGCTGATACGTATAATGTTGAAAATTTTATGATAACTAATGAAGTAAAGATTGCACAAAGAAAGAGATGTTCTCAAGAGTATCATGATACAAATTAAAATATTTCGGTCTTGTCATGAGAAGCCAAAACTACTAGCTGCTCCATATCATTACTCAAGAGGGAAAGCGCGATCCAAGGTTGAAAGACATCATAGTTTAAAAACTTTCGCCAATGTAGCACTATTCAGAACGGCTGTAGTCAAAGTGAAGATCATGGTCTTGGAGGCCAAGGCACATAGAGAAAAATATAGTTGCATTATTACAATCTTAATGAAAATGTAGGAAGGAGATATCTGGAATATGCATAAAAGGGGAAGATACCTTTTCTGTCATCAAGGAATATTAAAGACTTTATCATACAAATTAACTACCTACTCCTCAAAAATATGTTACCGAACGAGGAATATACATTATAAAGTTTTATCAAATAAAAGAATTTGATGCAAACATAACATTGCAAATTTCTTATTCACAATCTTCTTAGAGAAATGTCTAAAATAGTTTTTAAAATTTTACTTTGAAATGGTTGTTATCCATTTGAATGGTCCAAGACAATAACTGACCTGCGAAGTGCAAAAAGAGATTATCGGAAAGTAATGTTAATCTATGGCAATACAGCGTGAATAACTTCATTTTAAGAATTTAAATTAGATTATATTTTCATCTAGAAGAACGGGACAAATTACACCGCAAATCTTATATGTAGTTTAAGTTCCAATTAAATATTTTTGTCACAAAAACTCCTCTTTTGTCGAATTGAAAAAAGTAACATTTTTTAATTATTATTCTAGATAACAGAAATATCGCAAAACTGATGTGAGGCAATAAAAAACATTGCCTGAATTCTGCATTAGGCAATAGATGTTTATATATTATACAAATTAAAACAAACAATTTACAAACATCTAAAGCCCGTTTTTCATGATGTAACTTTGTCGTGGCGAATGCAGCGATTCGATTGCCATATGCAAATTGCAACAATTTAGGAGATCAAACGTAGCAATTTAGTTGCATGTAAACATAATTTGATCTATTTTCATGCAATTAATTTATGACAACTTAGTAACGTTTTTGAGGCTTTTTACTCGCTAACTTAATCACTTGAAATACAAAGATTGCAAATAATAGTTCATACACTGCAGCAAAATTACAAGACACTGAGGGACACCAGCAAATGAAGACTTAAGGTATAATTCGCCAAATAAAGTCCAGTAACTTTTAATATAAACAAAGGAAACATGACAATTAACTGCATACTCTTTGCAAAAATATAATTTATTTCGCTCAGTAAACGATTAGACGAGATATTAGCAAAAATCGCTTCATTTGAATATGCACTTCAATAATGAATGTGAAAGGTAAATATTTTTTCTACTTTTATGCTTTAATTGATTCATTAGTCATGTACTACCAGTATCATAATGAAGGTCATTAGGATACTGACGTTTCATACTAAACTGGGTTATAACCAATCAAAAGCCAATATCACAGTGAGAAACAAATGTAAATCGAGCTTCGGTATAGGTACCGAGAGAAAACAGTAAGAGATGGAAAAAATCTGTTTATTTTTTTTTTGTTATATTTAGATCCGGAATTCCCAAAAACCTCACAATCACAAATAACTTTCAAATAACACCTGGTTCACACAGCAGAGTCAAAAAACTTATAAGCCCAGAGAGCTATCAAATTTAGGGAAAAATTATATATCATATTTTTATTTTTAGAATATCTTTTACATTGAAATAAATAATAAAGGGTAAATACTTTGTATTTTTTTAGTGTATTCAAATGGGCATAATTTACTAATTTGAAAAGTAATATTGAACATTACATTGTATTGTTAAATTAAGTTTTGCATACAAAATACGCTTAAACTCATTATTCAGATTTTTATTTCAAAATATTTATGGTAACATGAAGAGGGTCTAAAAAATTGATACACGTGGTAAAAGCTTAGAACTATTGGCAACGTAGTTTATGGAGCATGTAAGCAATTGGATTTTTTAACTTTACAACATTCCCTAAAAAAGATATTTTGAAAGCAAAAAAGTAATCTAGCATTTCCTCTAGAGGACCCCGCACACGTAACATAGGATTTTGTTACACAGTAGACTTTTTTAAAATTGTAATATATTATTTTTGAGGTCAAAAGAAGCAACTATTAAATTGAATATTGTACTCCCCGGCTACAGGGTGACCACGAAAAGTGCCTCCAAAGATGCAAATAGTATTTTGGCTTTTTTGTGCTTTTCTTTAATTTAATAAATTAGTTATACTGGCAATTTATTAAGATAAGCTTTCAATAATATTAGTTCAAGCTACACGCAATATTTTACATTAATACCGTGTTATAACAAAAGTACGTAAAATATTAAAAATAAGATATTATCAAATTTTAATTTAGGTATTTTTGCATACTATTGATTCTGCCTCTCATTTTTGAAGTAATTGCTCTTTCTAGATTGACAGTTTTGTAGGTGAATATTATACGTATACTGGGTGATGCATTCCCAAACTGGCATTATGATTTCCAATGTAAAATTTCTTCACTTTCAAAGAATGCACCACCTGGGCTACTGTCGCCAAGTTATTGCTTACAGGATACTGGTAGTCACAATGAATCTGTTTTCCAACACAACTAGCTGAAACTTCTGCATACACGAATATATTCGCGGTTTCCGGACAGAACATAATCCCAAATATTTGTACAATATATTATGGAATTTCAAGATGGTGAAGATCCGATTAGGGGAACGTACTGTACTTGCAAATGTGGCGCAATAACATTGGATGTATGCGCTCACATTGCTAGCGTACTTTGGTACTTAGGATAAGCTAGACGTGAGCAACATGTTAATTACCCCGATCGCCAACTTAGAGTCGTCTTGCATGCAGCCCAGAGTAAGCACAAGTAATAATTTAATACGTTAATTATACGTTTTTATTTATTACTGGGTATAAAATGTATACACCGCCAGTCGAGCGCCATAGGATCTCCCTTTAGTTTGTGTGCCACTATCATAACAAAAATAAATTAAGCTTATTTTGCAGAACAAAAATTTACTTACAAAAATGGTATTGACTTTTTCAGCAATAACGAGTACAAAAAGCATTATTTCTATGCATGATCTAGAACAAATCGGGAATAAGTAAAACGTAAAATTGTTGCATGATATGGCTACTAAATTATTAATACAGGAAAACTAACAAAACATACACGTTGCTGATGTTGTTCCTTTAAATGATTGGTTTTTATATACGCATAATATTTATTAAAGGTTTATAAGCTTTAACTTATTATATTATCATTAAATATCAATAAATTCAAGTAGCTTAATGTCACTTTACGGAAAACTTTTGAAGACCACCCAGTATATAGTTTATTAAGTGAACATTAATTTAATTATGTATATAGAATATTTACAAATGTATTTAAATAAAAAAACTAACAAAATAATGCCTCCAATTTTTACAAATCTAATATTCGGTATAAATAGCATATTCTTTTTAGACTTTGGAAGCTCTTTTGACGTCACCCTGTAATCGGGCAATAAAGTGTCCAATTGGAGAGTTGCTTTTTTTGATCTTAAAAAATCTGCACAGTGCCAGATTCCGATGTCATGTGTGCGGGGTTCAATTTGATGGTTTTGAGGTTACGATTTAAAAAATAATAATAGTTTTGCTGTGATGATATATAAAATTATAAAAATATATGTATATGAGAAGATTTTCAGGATGCTCAATTAAACGTATTTTTTCTGAAAAATTATTAGCCACAATTGCCTACTCTCAGACATTAGAGGGGTTTATGAAAGGTGGGACACACTCTATAACGAAAAAACCAGATACGAAAACACATATTGCATGCACACTAACCCAAATTACATATAATTGCAAGAATAAAAATGTACACTTAACAAATAGGAAATTCATTAATAATTCTTTCAAAGCATGTAAGCAACAATTTATATAATTCTGGTCATTATTTGTGTTATAAAAAATATAAAGTAACATTATTAATAAATAGTTGACATCAGTCATTTCTAATCCGCAAACGTGAATGGCGCTATCTTAGCAACATATGTGAACTGATCAATCTATTTGGGTACGTTTTCGTTGGTAACTACTCTCTAACCTAACTTTTGTGTCGGCTTCTGTTTTGATAATTAAGTTTATTTTAAAGCAAAGTAATATTTTCTTCTTAGACATTGCTTAGTTTAAAGAAGAATAAATATTAACAGATTTTAGAAGTAATGTAGATTTTTGGAATTGATATATGTACAGTTCTTACAATGACCCCCTTGAATGTACGTCACAAATTGGAAATAGATAACCAAGAGAGCGATAGAGAACAATCATGTCCATGTTTTAATAACTGTTTTGCCTTAGTAGGCAATAATCACGATAACATCTAATCATGTTCACAATTAAAAATGTCGTTAGGTTAGTGTATTCAAAGAGTTATTGTAAGAATAATGTTTTCACTCTGAGAAATATGTCCCTTTCTATTTTTCGGAGTCATATAAATGTTGTGTACTGTTATGAAACATAGACAGAAATAAATATATTGAAACCGATTTTTTTGCTGACTTTCATACTAATCGCATTTATCTGAGGTTAGTCACAAAGATGTAACAAAAACTAGAAATAAAACGCCTTATGGTGAAAACAAGCCAAAGGTGCCGAAATCGCTTAAATGCAGAGTTCGGAAGATTCTGTTGCATTTTAATCTGCGATGTGTAATACGAACAAAACGCTACACATGAAGTGTAGAACCGTTTTTGATCAGTGAACTTTTTTCGAGAACAACGCAAACGATCGGAAAATTGAGGCTTTAATCAAAATTTTGTCGGGATTTCAATAATCTATAATTAGAAAACCTCCGATATTTTTAAAAGCAATGCCATCCTTTTTGTTGTAATTTCTAATTCTGCATGAAATTCTAAACAAATTAAATGTAAAATGTCCTATAGCTAAATCTATGCACTCAGAACAAAATTTAAATTAGTCCAACAGTGCGGGAAAGCCCTGGAATGGTTTAGAAACAGACAAAAAAAATAATTAAGAATATTCACCAGAATATTCTCCATTTTGTGAATGCTCTAAGAATGAAATTTTGGAATAAGTATAATATGTAATATACGCAAAAATTAAAAAGGCTTTTGTCAGGTCAAACATAAAATATCTCTTTCTATATGATCAAAAGGTTTATTTACTTTTATTAAGTATGATACAAAATATATAGCTATTAACATAATAGGAAAATAAATAAAGCAAAAAAAAATCAAAATCAGACAGACGAATAAGATTCTGAAAATCTGCATCAGATGGCTCATTCTTATCAGAATTTACCACTTCTATAGTTTCTCATTTTCTTTATTTTTAGCATTTTTTGTATTTAAGTAGCTCCATATATTGCATTTTGGCTTTGTAATGTAGGAATAATGATAAAATGTGTAGATCACATTTTGCATTAGATAGAAAATGGTAAAACGACGACCGAGCGAATGTAAAAGAGATATGCCGATGTTGCGAGATCTGACTGCTCTTGGCGTTCTTTCGACTTTGAGTCGCAATCACACAGTCAGAATTCAGAATGGTTTTGGGGCTCGGAGCGTGTGAGAATATTAGCCGTATACAGTATATACAGTAATTATTTATGCAAACGATTATCAGCCTTGATGCAATGTTGTTAAAGTCGAGTTTTTGATGTATTGAAATAATTTCATGAAAAACAAAACTATTATCCAGTTTTTCGTCGCATGAAGGCTAAACGAAACTGACATTCTCATAATTTGTCATGTAAAAACCCTGATCACTATTAGGTATTAGAGAATCGATGCAGCAAAGAGCTTGTAAGAATGGCTTTCCTCACAACACCGAAGAAAGCTCATTTTCTTCTTTGCCAGGATTTTTCAGTTTCTAAACATTTCGCTTGTAAGACTTTTTTTAACAACAGAGGTTCTCTTTCCAAACCGGCATATCAACATCTACAGGTATCGGAATAGCTTAAAGATCTAAGACATTCAGGAAGAATCACATCTGCTATTATACAAGAAAAAAGATTGGGACGTCATCGTCATACCATTTTGTTGACAATCAAAATTTGTCATTAAAATGAGTTGCGACCCAAGTGTTTTTTGCAAATCGGTTCAAAAGTATTAAACATAGCCATTTCCCCCCTCTAAAGCAATTATTAGAAACTTATTTGACGCTGAATTTGATTGTGTTTTAAGAAAGGTTAATGTGTAGCCGAGCATTGGCAATAGGTTAATACATTTTTTATTGAAAGCAATGCAACATCAGAAGGTATCTGCCTGCACCTAATGGAAAATCAAATTGTAGCAGAAGCACTCAATATAGAGAGCCTAGAAAGTACCTGGCTACAACATAATGGAGTCTCTTCTCATTTTATATAAATAAGTCTACCTAGCCGCTAGATAGTAAAAAGAGCCCAAACAGACCAGATTTGTCGTTAAATAAAATATGCGGGCTTAGAAGGGTTTTCCAATCAGGGCGTCAGAACTTTTAAATAGCGGCAAAACTGCTTGACATGTCAAGATCAGACGTAAACAGCTGTGTCCAGCAGTAGTGAGCAATTAACCATTGAGAAGTACACAAACAACGAGTAGAAATTATTCCTTCTTACTATCAAAATGAGTTCGCCAGACATTCCTAGCATTGCGAGAAATATATGGTCAACATAATCGACCAACCCAGCGGTCTATTTACCGTCTCGTCGAAAAGTTTGAACGAAGTGGGAAATGGGTCAGTTACAGATGAGTTAATCTCTGTGCGTCGTCGGACTGCCCGATTTCGGGGCAATATCGCTGCTGTAAGCCAGAATGTAAGAGATAATCCGAACCTGTCAATGCCACGTCGTTCTCAAGAAGTAAACCTTTCGCAGACGACTGCATTACGATCTGCATCTGAAGGCATATAAAATTCAGTTAACTGAACAATTAAAACCAGCTGATCATTACATGCGTCGACAATTCGCCAACTGGTCTTTAGAGCAACTGCAAGTCGAACCACATTTCGGGGAAAAATAATGTTTTCTGATGAAGCGCATATCAGGCTCAATGGTTTTGTAAATAAGCTAAGCTGTAGGATTTTGGCTGAATAAAACCCTCAAGAAATCAATGAGCTGTCTCTTCATCCTGCGAAAGTTACAGTTTGGTGTGGTTTTTGGGCTCAAGGTGTTATCGCACATTATTTTCTTCAAGACGTCGATGGTAGTCGTGTTATTGTTAATGATGAACGGTATAGGAATATGACAACCGAATATATGTGGCCTGAACTGACAAATATGGAGATAAACAATGTTTTTTATTTTCAACAAGGCGGTGCCACTTGCCACACTGCTCGTGAGACAGTCACTTAAGATTAGTGGATTATCAGTTGTAGTTATCATTGTGTTTAAGTTCTGACGCTCTTATTGGAAAACTCTTTATTTAGATCAGAACGCTTTTTTGATCCACTATTATGTTTATTTATTTCAGCTCTGAGACTGTTAAGGTCCCTTCAACATGCTTTCAATATTTTTACTGACCATCCTATTTACAGAATAAACCGAATGCGAACTTTTATACAAATGACGCAATATCTGCTAAACCAATAGATTACTGTAAAACATGCTAGATGGACATTGCCTAGAATTTCATGCATAATCAAAACAGAAAAGGCGTTATTCCATTTAAAAATATAGGTATACCTTTGGCGTACATTACAAAACGCTTTGAAATTGCAGTTTTTCGAAAACTATAGAAACTTTGGCTGAAAAATGTTTTGATAATTTGTGTAAGCCCTAAAACAATTAATCGATTCAGGACTTTTTACATACACATTAGGGGAATGGGGGTCGGTCATCATAAAAAAAATTATGAAATGAAATTGTGGTGAGATTTCTTTATAAAAAAAAAAAAACATTGGTTATCTCTTCTTTACGACGCCTGTTAAATAGTTTTTGATATATGTATTTAGATATTTCGAGTAGAGGAAGTTTTAGAGAGCAACTACTTAGATGAAGAATAGCATGCGGATAAAAAATTATATTTTGATATGTCCAGCAACTATATATTTTCAAATAAAATACATCAAATTCAATAAGTGGTTAGTACTTGAAGATTACATACTTGTGCTTTTCAGGAACTAACCTATATGTATGAATTAGAAACACTTGCCCATTTGTGAATTTCTTAGATTAAGTAAATAATACCGGGAACTATTATCATGCAGTATCCTTCCAACTTAATATAAAATCGATTCCTGCCCAGACAACTTTAATATTATATATCAAAACTATACTCACTTATGGTAGGCTGGTATTCCTGTTGCGGTAAGAGAAAGCAAGTTAGCACCGCCTTCCCTGTATCTGGATCAGTATCAGTCTGGAAAGTCAGCAGTGGCTGGGCTTGGTTGTCACTTAACCAAACAGCCTAAAATGAGCAGTAAATATTTAAAACTAAGAAATATGGAAGATTTCAATAAAGGTTCAAGATTTCCAAAAATATATATGAAGGGTACAGGGGAAAAACGATCAAGCGCCATTTCCTTAGGAAACTCTTTTATGATTGATTTCACAGAAAATTTTATTCTTGATAAAAGTTGGTGCTTGGAAAAAAACTAATTTTGACAATGCTAAATTAAGGATAAGTTATACAGGGTACTTAAAAAATACAAAAATGATGTTTAAAAAAACAAAAACTTTGGAATATCGGAAAACCTTCTACAGAAAAAATAAGTATCAAATACCATTTTTTTCAAAAGTGCATCGTTGCTGAAAAAAATAAGGACAATTTAAGAAAAAGAGGGTTTTTCCAATAATTGGCATGGATTTTCTCCGCAACGGTGCACTTTTGGGAAAAATGATATTTGACTTTTATTTGAGCTTTATTTTTTCTGTAGAATGTTTTCCGATATTCCAAAGTTTTTGTTTTTTTAACCAACATTTTTGTATTTTTTAAGTACCCTGTATAACTTATCCTTAATTTAGCATTGTCAAAATTAGTTTTTTCCCAAGCACCAACTTTTATCAAGAATAAAATTTTCTGTGAAATCAATAATAAAAAAGTTTTCTATGGAAATGGCGCTTAGGCCGTTTTTCCCCTGTACCCTTCACATGTTATCATAAATAATTGTAGAATTTATGACACAAGCAAGATATATATAAAATATATCACGTGATTATTAGTTTGTAATATCAAAAATGACTTTATTTAAAATAAAGGTTATTAGTGTTGTGCAGATTTTTATAAAATTAAGTATATTTTCTTATTATGATTTCAGTATTTTGTAAAATATTTGGAGATCTTAATAGTGCTTTGGTCGTTTCACATCATTTGTGTGTTCAAAATAAAATGTATGCAAATTGATGACGAGGCAAATTAGCCCATTCGACAAAACTTCTTAGAAATATATATTGAAGAAATAGACAAAATTTGATATAACACATATAGATGCAGTTTTCTGGTTAAATTTGTTAAGTTTAAAATTAGTATATAACCTTAATTGTTTATTTTCTTATGGTTTATTTAGAATCACTTATATATCTGCAGCACGTTATTTAACGTCAAGGTTGATTAAATGATTGACAGTTGAATAATTCCAAAAAAAAAGTTGTTAGAACGCATCAGCTAGCAACTAATTGTGGCGTATAGACGCTAAAATTGATGCAATTTTCATGAATAAAACGATCGCAGCCACACAGCCTAAAAAACGAATAGAATATTATTATACCTAATTTACTTCAGTTAATTCTATAATTGCTGAAAAGGAGATGTATTGTATGTAGAGGTATATTGCCTAAATAAGGCATGTCGTAATATGTACATTAAGAATTATTTACAATTAGTCAGATCTGCCGGCGGCATTTTTTTTCCATCGCAAAAACATTCAACGTAAAGTTGAGCTAGTCGGATATATGACACTCTCGTCTTCCACAGAATCCTCTTAAATTATGACATATTAGGAAAATTATTAGTTTGAAGATAATTTATGGGAGATAATATACTATAGTCTGTTTATAAAATAAAAACTAGTACCTTATTTTTTCGATATTGGTAAGTATATGCATAAAAATCTAAAGTTTTGCATTATTTCCCGATCGATTTCTACAATTTCTTCTTTTATTCTTAAACTTGCAAATTCTAGACTATTAAAATATTTTCTTGTTATGTTTGGGTTAGTTTGGGTTGCTAGTTGCTTGTCTGTCAGTAATTATCTGCCATAATTCGTATATATTTTGGTGTAATAAATGAAACAAACCACTCCCTATGCATTGTGTTTAAACAATGTATTATCGACGTACTTATTAAAGCAATAAGTATGTATATAAAGTAGGTATAATTTTTATTTTTATTTCACGATCTATCATGTATGTGTTTTAATAAGAATGATACTGGATTAATTTTCCAACTTCTGTTTTTGAAAAGGCATAAGTTTTGCTTTTTAAATCAGGGTTTCACATCACTGCGGTATACTTATAACCACGTAGGGTGTCAAACCCAATCCGAATTTTGCCAAATCGTTCAAAAGTTATTATGAGAAATCTGGCAGTTTTCACCGATTTAACTATTTTTGTAGAATATTTGTCAAACATAGATATTTTAAGCGCAAATGTATCTTACTTGATCATCCATATTTAAAATGCGAGTCAGTTTTGACAATGTATCACACAAAAGCATTAATAAAAAAAAACAGGGAAATACAAAATATCAATATTAAAATATCACAAGCATACCTAAATAATGGAATACGGCTCTGCCAGCGCATATATTATTTTTAAAACCAGCCATTGTATTAACATTGATTGCGCGTAAAATTTTTTAAAGCCAGCCACTCTAATTCCTCCGAAAGCATAGCGCAGTCATACAAAACTGTTACGCGAGAATAAAGTCGTAATTATGCCCATTTTTATATTTGTGTAGTATATTTCAAAAAGCAGTCACAACACATTTTTAGAAAAAAATTGATCATTGTTTATTTTTTATAAATAAACATCCTATATATTTTTACTTGAAATACCAGTCACTGTCAATCAATAACATAATTTGTAAAAATAATCTAATTCTTTGGTCAAAGTTATTTTTAAAAGTTTTAAAAAATGCTGCGAAAAAAGATATAATAGGTAGAATGAACAAACGCGGCTAATAATTTTAAATATATTACCTTTTTTCAACTGGGAAAGAAACAAGTCCGAAACGGAATCGCATTTCAAGTTGAAAATGTAAGATAACGAGCAGCAGATGCAACAAAATTGAGTCCGACGATTGCAAATATTAAGAAGAACGGGATAAAATCAGACAAAACTTACATGTCTTATATGTCTTCAAAGTAAAAGACAATCAAAATCAAAATTACAATATATTTAAAAAAATAAATTCGGGACACAATTTATTCTATGTAAGTACACCAGAAAAGAATATGTGACATTGGCGATAACAAGGCGAAAGTTCAAAGAACAAAATGAATATTTTGTATTTGCAATCGACTCCCTAGGCTTTAAATGGAAGAAATAAACAACAGAAAATACCTTTTCAGAGTTTCGTAATCAAAATCTGCGCTTTATTAATTTTCATAATTTTGTCTTTTTTTAAACACTTTTCGAGTAAAAGGTTAGAAGTAAACAAAAAATGGGGGCCAGTCAAATGATTTGAGTGCTATAGGCCCCAGCGAAGCAATATGAGCCTATGTAGGAATTAAATATAATAATCTAGCGGAATTTAAGGATGACAAAACGGATTATAAGGCTTATTCATATCGCATCGCTGTGGATTTCCGGGGTACTTTAAAAGGTTGTACCTCCCAAACAATCCGATTCACTCCCACTTTTTAATATAAAAAGATACAATACATATGCAATATTATAAAATTTCACAACTTTTCAATGTATTTAGTGCATAGTACTTTACTTAGTATAACTTATATTACAGTTACATTAACTTGGTATGATTTTTTTTGGAATTGATTTTTTTGTTTGGATTAACATTTTATTTTTATGTTACTTATTCATCAGATAGTATTTTTCACAAAAACAAGTAAATTAAGTTGTCTATATTTTAATTTCTTTTCTGTAAGCTACAATGATTATATAAAATTCTTCTTAATATTTGTAATTATTGTGGAAATCAATTTTGTTGCATCTACAGCTCGCTGCATTACATACACGAAATGTAATTCCGTTTCGGACTTGTTGCTTTCCCAGTTACAAAAAAACTGATATTTAAAATTATCAGCTTATGTGCTTAATTATAATTATTAAGTAATGTTTATTGTTAAATATATATTGCTTTATATATTCTAAATAATAAAATATATAATTTATTGTCATTACTATTCTTAAGAGGTGTATTTTATACGGTAATTTATTAAGTTATATTAATCTAATTCGCTAATTAAAAGTATTAACTAGCCTTGTCCTTAAAAATTAACAAATTGGCATAATTGACGTTAATCCATTGTTAAATTGAAATGATCCCCGTGCTATGTAAAGTAATAAAAAAGAGAGTTTAGATTTAGAGCCTAAAAGGTAAGTGTTAACGATCTGAAATCTGGACATAGGCCCAAAAATAAAGGAGAATTTTACATTTTTAATTTTTTTTATACATAATTGATAGTTTTAAAAATAAAATTAGAAATGTAAAAATTGGCAACATCGCCATTAAATGCAAAATTCTACGTAACCACAAACATAACTCAATTATGGCTTTAGTTAATTGACCATTATTGCGCTTAATTACTTAGTTTCTAATGTGATAACAATAATGTTTAATAAATTAAATTCAGATTACCCACACAATTTTTAAGACAAAATAGTACAGATACTTTAATGGGTACCAATCTTATTTTTCCAGAATGTTGAGAAAAACAAATTAGAAATTCCCTAATTATTTTTATATATCAAAAACCTATATCTCTATACATTTTTAATTTATTAGTAATTAACGTATACATATAACTAATAAATTAATTAACTGACCTTAAGTCTCAGCTGCAGCAATGTATAGGGCAAATATGGGAGTCTATTGCCAGATACATCTAACACATGCAATCTTTTACAATCGCCCAAAGTATCAGGCAACAACGTCAGTCTATTATCTCGCAAACTTAATACTCCTAATTCACATAAATTACCTAAAATAAAAATCAAACAAATTTAAAAACAAGATATAATATATTTATAATTATGTAATTTGATTTAGTCCCTTTATATATATATATATATATACAGGGTGTAACATAAGTACGTTCAAACATTCGAATGACGTATTCCTGAGGAAATTTTAAGAAAAAACTTCATATGAATGTATGTCCTAAACGTCCTAACTTTTGAGATACAGGGTGGTAAATTTATCAGAAAAAAATCTATTCCGTATAATAACTGTCATACTATAGTAGATATCTTTATGATATTTGGTGCATGTCTTCTATGCATCAAGATGCATTTTGTGATGTACAGACAATTTTATTATTTCTACCAGTGGCGTCCGTACGGGCTTTGCGTTGAATATTTTTTTGAGAAAAAAATCGTACGCCACTGTTTTCTCTTAAAATAAAAACATATTTTTCAAATTCACATTTATTTCTGAGCAAATTTGATCTCTTGATTTTCTTTCGTCCGACGCATGGTTTTCGCATAAAAATACAAAAGTCGTTTTACTTCAGGGGCAAATCGCTAAAAATCTGATGCGGTAACTGTTGGGTGGAAATCTTCTTTTTTTTTTTCAAGCTATTGACTTCGTTTAATATCAATTGTCAATTAATTTAGAAATAAGTAACTGATTTTACTGTAGGAAAAAATAAAAAAAAAGCTTTCAAGTACCAATAATGATTACCACATTAGAATTTCATCGAGAATTTCAGTTTTGACAAACATGATTTTTATTTTTTTAAGCGAAAACCATGCGTCGGACGAAAGAGAATCAAGAGATTAAATTTGCACAGAAATAAATGATTATTTTCAAAAATAATTTTTACTTTTAGAAAAAACGGATTGAAACCCGGAATAACACTTTTGTTCATATATATATATATATATATATATATATACATCTTTCTATCAATCCTGAACCAATAGACTAATCGTCTTAACCTGAACCACATTATACAGCAATATAAATTTGAACGACGCATCCTGAACCGTTCCAACGTTGCCACTACCGATGTTTAAAAAGCTACCTGCGCTCAACTTTCTCTTGAAGGGATTAAAAGCTCTTTTAAACTAGTAGACTGAATCTTTTGACTACACCATTGACCCTATTCCGATAAACCTATTGAAATTGCGGATTTTTCATATTAGAATCAATTTTTTAATAGCTCTTCAAAATCAAAAACATAAAGAAATATCATAAAACTAAAAAACTAATTTTATTAGTTTTCTCTATGATCAAAAATTATTAGTCTAGCTGGACATACGCGAGACACCAGGTACGCATGGTAAAAACGTACTATGTACAGACAAATCTTTGCCAAACAATGTGTTATCCAAAATCGTCTGGTTTTTTGCAAATATCTTTGAATAGATCTAATTAGCACATTATTAAAAGTTCAGCGCGCTACAAAACAATTTAGCCATGTTTTTTTCATTGTTTAAAAACGCAGGCGTCTGGCTCTGTGTTAGCCCCACAAATCGTCTGGTGTAATTTAGGTTCAAAAATGACTAAAATTTAATATTATGTTACTTTGCTTGCTGACCAACTACATTTATGATTTTAGATTTCTTTATCATAAAACTACTACTATGCAAACTTGCTACATGAATCAAACATCTGCCCAAAAGTCGCTAGGCGATCTTGAACTATTAGTATCCATCGATAGTATCTCTAACTAATCGTTCATATTAATTGAAAGATATTTGGGTGGGTTTAAAAGGCACGTGTTTCAAAATGTTTACACATTTGTCGTAATCCTTTGTAGAAATGATGTCTTTTTACTATTATTTATATATTTTTTACTTATAAAGTAAAAAAATATATATATATATGTATTCAAAGAAATGGTTAGCAATAGAAAATACAAATAGCATGCAAACTGGTTAAAACGTATTAAAAATATTTTATGCACGATCTCAATATGTGGCATAATAAATCTTTGATTATGGTATTTATTCACATTTGAAGTTTCATCTATGTTGGGGTTTGGAACCTTCGGCAACATGCACTAAAACTGAGCTTTATCCACAATACCGAAACAGAATTTTTGCACTCGACGCGCGTTTCGCTAACCATGTTAGCATCATCAGGAGATGATTAAGTTTTCTGATGATGCTAACATGGTTAGCGAAACGCGCGTCGAGTGCAAAAATTCTGTTTCGGTATGGTGGATAAAGCTCAGTTTTAGTGAAGTTTCATGCTAGTAGTGTTAGTGTATATTACGGGCATAGGTTTGTCTTTTTGTTGGCGAAGCTCGCACCATTTTAGCCATTGGTTTCTTGGGAGATATTGAACAAAAACATGGTATTTTGATATACCAATCCTTTCAAGAAGAGCAATGGAAATAAATTTGGCGCATTCTAGAAGGGCTTGTATAACCATGTTTTATGGCGAGCTATGTTTCCTAAAGTTGGAGTCTCAACTCCCGATCCTGCAAAGTGCCAATACAAGGTGAATAATGTACTGTAAGCCCATGCTTCTAGTAATGATAACGCTATTGGAGTGGAATCCGTCATTATTTGTTCAGTGTCAGGAGTGTTATGCCTGTTCACTGGTGGAAACTGGTCAGCACTGCTAAAAATAAGTTATTCTTTATATAATGAGATTTTTATGTTGTTGAATTTTTATGTATGAAGTTATTGTATGTGATTATTCTTGGGAACAGAGGTATTCAAAATTATCCAAATTATGGTACCGGTGACTAAGAAACTATTGTCCACGTCCCCGTTTTAATCCTGACTAAGGTAAAATTTTTCATAGTTTCATAAAGCAACTGTTTTAAATTCCACGTTAAATTTTGATAATTTGTTATGTAAGACGGCGAGTAATCAAAAGCAATAATTTTTTCGACTTACGACGCTTAGAACATCCTGAAAATTTACTTGGATTTTACAAAAAAAAGCGAAGTAGGCTAGGATCAATACAAATGGTGCCTTTCATATTTCAATAAAAGCGAACACACTCAAAATAGTAATATAAATGATTTTGAAAAATTGATATTTTGTTACTGTATAAAAAAATAATTATCAAGCTTGATTATTTCAGTTAGCTGCAATGGCTTTCTTGTTTCATTAACTTTATCATTTTACTAGAATTCAGATGTCAAATATGAAATGGTATAAACGAAAAAATAGTATTTTAGTTTTATACCTAGAATCATTGTCTAAAATGCAAACGTAATATAACTTTGTAATTTTCATATAGCAATCGAAAGTCGAAAATTCATGGTACAAATAAGAAAATGTTATAGATATTTTATGAGTTATCATCAGAGAGTGTTTTCATTGAAATACAAATATCACCATTTGCTTTGAACCTAGTCTACCTCAGTTTTCTGTAAATTCCAAACTGCTTTTAAGATAGATGCATCTTCAAAGCAAAGCATCATAACTATCGCGTTTAGTTATTGACATTTTATATAGAAAATTAACAAAATTATACTTAAGTATTTCACAAATACATACGGATGCAATTTAAAATAATAAAGTTTGGACCGTTTCTGGTAAAACAAAAATTAATCGTCGTTTTTGTTCAAAAATCTGCATGTCACTCAATACAGATATAAT
>MU182274.1:148372-177466 GCA_016904865.1 Pissodes strobi | reverse complement strand
ATATATATATAAACTGCTTAAGTGATGATACATTATATGTCTCACTCATTGTGCAAAATGCACATTAACATTAACCCAATTGTATATAATCTAATAACGGATATATCACTTACTTACCTATTTCTTCAGGTATACTTGTCAAACTATTCCTATCTACATTTAAGTTAGTTAATTTAATCAATTTGCCTGTTTCAATAGGCAACTCACTAAGAAAATTCTCTGTTAATATCAGCTCTTGTAAATTGCGACAGCAGCCAATATTTGAATTTAATGAGGTAAGTCTATTTTGGTCAACCTAAAACAAACAAATGTTTAATACAGTAAATTTACTGAAGGAACGAACTTCTTATATAATATTTGTAAAATGTTATTAACCTTCAACAGTGAGTTTTACAATAAAAAAGCAATTATATATTTTATATTTTGCTGATTTATAATTTAATGGCAAATAGTACACCCATTAAACCTTAATACTCCATTTTTCAAAAATCAGTCTCATAATATTAATGCAAAGGTTATTATTAAAATAAGTAAAAAAACATTTCACGTGTTTTAAATGCCAAGGAAATTACACGTCTTGGTTTTTTTAGTCGGATTTTGGAAGGCATTTAAAGATAGTTCTGACGGTTTCAAATAAATCAAAATATCGTATCCTCACCCATTTCTGTTATTAAAAAGTTATGTAGGTAATAGGCAAGCTGTTTTTACTATTAGAATAGTAGTATCCGTATATATGTCAATTGATTTGTAAAATATTCGTGATTTTAGCGCCGAACTTCCAAACGTATTTTCAACTAACATTCGTGATTGCATAATCTTTTGTTGTAATTTTCTTTACGAATATCGACACGTGACTATCGATATGGGCACGATCTTATCAAGTATAGTTATAAAGAAATTCCTCAATTAATACATAGGAAATGGATTTATTTTGCCCATGAAGCGGTTTAGAGTTTCCGTTTCAAATCTTTTTCCCCTATTGGAAGCGCCCGCATCACAATTTTTCCCGTATCAACCTATGTCTGGTATTCTCTTCCACGAGGCAATGCGATAAAATAACAGCGTTACCAAAAACTTGGTGTGAATACCTGCCGCGCAGCAAGAGTTTTTTCTGCCACTTGAAAATCGCGTCGCTAAAAGTTCGCGCCGGTGTGGGGGATCCTTAAAACGCTTATTTTAAAACAGCGAATTATTTTATATTTAAACTCCTCATAGTAAAGAGGAGCTGTATGTCCGTAGAAAAAATCTGGTTACTAGTAAACCAAATAAAATATTTCGACAGCCGTGAAACCATCGATAAGCTGTTGTGGATATACATTGCCTCTAATTCTCATGTTAGTTCGGCTGACCGAAACGTCGTGAAAATAAAAACAGAAACGTCCGACGTTAACGCTTAACTGTACTATTAAATTTCGCCATTTTCGAATACTTGTGGAATGAAAACCGAATAATACAGGTTATTTTAATAACCGGATAACAGGTTATTTTTCATTTGAATAAACCCTTCACTAATTTAAAACATTGATAGAGCCCCTTTGTCAATGTCAATGCCATCGAAGAGCGAATTTTTAAATTGTTTTGTGAGTGCTGGTTTTAAACATGTGGTATTAGTTGTATCCTGGAAAAATCGCATGCTTCAAAATAATAAAATTTTAAGTTGTTTCCAAAAATAAGCATGTTCTTCCATAAACGCAAACTATTTCCCAACTTAAAACTGACACACTAGCTGCGGAATTCAAAATATATTAACTATGTCGCACAAAACACAATCAAATAAGATAGTACTAAGCATTATGAAAGGTAGAAATGTACTAAGGACTATCTGCAAGCCACCAGAAACATTACTAAAGAACATTGAGCAATAACAAAGGCTGCTATTTATTGTCTACCAAAAATAATAACAAAAGGAACATTATGAAAACCAAGGCAGCCAAGAATACCTGGAAAACTACCTGAAGCCAGGGAACACGCTTGGAAAAGCGACAAAAAAGCTCCCAGTCGCATAATCCTTGGATTAAAAATAACAACAATACATGGGCCAGCATATATTCAATCGCATTCCCTTAGAATTAACCTCTGAATAAGAAAATGAAAGAACTGACTTCCTGGATGTATCATGTCAAATGAAATTTCCACATAACAAAGCTACAACAATATTCTACAAACAGGCAATATTCTACAAGAATTGCCACAAAAGTGCATAAAACTTATAACCTCCATATTCAATGCTATACTTCAAACAAAACATCTGCAAAGTTGTCCGAATCATTATGACTTACCAATCTGAAACAAAAACCGAAGATGTGTTCGCCATACAGACCCATAAGCTTGTTATGTTTCTTGAAAAATTATATGCCAATAGATTGAAGATTATAATAGACCAGAAGAAAATAATACCAAAGCATCAACATGGATTTTGCAATAAGCACGGTGCAAACGTGCAAGTATGTACAAAGTACAATACTAATAAGGATTTAAATGCCAAATGATCTTGCTTAGCTGTCATCCTTGACATATTTCAAGTTTTCGACAAGCTGTAACATAGTGTCTCGCAGTTCAAACGAGAGAAGCTTCTCCATAACACTCCCTTTAAACTGATAATCTACATCTCATTAGTCATTATCAAATAAAATCCCTATTGCCCAGTGGGCAGATTGCTTAACAGCGCACTAGAATGCGGTTGGTGCGTGATAAAGCCCCGTGGAAACGTGAGAACCTACTAAAATCATATTGAACAACATTGAATTTTCATAATGAATGGAAATAATACAAGAATTATGCATTTCTTCCAAATTGTAAGTAGCCTATTTTGCAACACTAAGACAAACAAGCATGCACAAACCAGTACTTCTATATAACTGACAGAATACGGAGTACACAGGCGAATTAATCCATGATAAAACAATAATAATAAATATGATAAAAAATCATTATTCAGACATTACTTATGAAGGTTAAATACAATGCTTACAATTATTGATATTTAAATGAGGCAAGGTACAACACAGTCTGATAACGTCTATTCGTTGTATAAACTAACAACTTATTGAAAGTTGATAAAGGTTATGTTAAAAATCATTGAAGCTGTACTTTTCTGAACATGACGTTAATACCTCAAAGCACTCTGAAAAAAATTGGAATATCTCAAAGCAAAGAGCTATGAAAGTATTAATGTAATCCATCCATCATTCAAACGTGCAAGGTCTGTTTTGATATTAGGCTCGGGCCTAAAGGTTCAAAATGTGCATCATACAAAACCCTATATATTTTATTTTTTTTTTTTTTTTTTTTTTTTTTATGGCGGTGGCACACACACTAAAGGGAGATCCTATGGCGCTCGACGAGCGGTGTGTGTGCGAAGATGTTGATTGACACGGTTCTTGAATATTTGTAGGTCGTAATTAGTGGGAAACAGATGTCCTGGAAGTGAGTTCCACAGTGATGCAGTGCGCCAGACAAAGGAGTTCTGGTAAAGCGATGTTCTAGGTGTTTCTAGTTGTACGACGAACTGGTGCGCTCCTGCCGTCTGTCGGGACTGTCTGACAGGAGTTGCCAAGGGCGGGATTATGCGGGCCAAATCCTGGGAACATCTGCCGTGAAAGTATCTGTAAAACAGAGACATCTCGGCCACATGTCTGCGATCTTCCAGACTATCCAGATTCCGGGTCAACTCCGGATCGCCGACGAGGCGCACAGCCCTCTTCTGAATGGAATCCAGCAGCTTTAGGGTATGCTTTGGTGCGACACCCCAGATATGTGAGCAATATTCTAAGCACGGTCTTATTTGCGCTTTGTACAGCAAGAGCAACTGCTGCGGTGTATAGAGTTTTTTGTTGCGAAATAGCGCACCAAGCTTCTGGGAGGCTGATTTTGCGATGTTAGCAACATGGTCATGCCATGACATATTGCTGTTGACCGAGACACCCAGCAGCCCGATTGACGAGGATGAAGGAATGGTCGATCCTGCCATAATGATGTCAGGGCCCGCTGTATTGGCCCTCTTAGTAAACGTTGCTGCTTGGGTCTTTGCTGCATTGAACTGGACCAAATTTCGGTCGCCCCAAGTTTGAACTTTCTCCAGGTCTTGATTAATTGCTGTAATCTGCTCCTGTCTGCGGTGATGAGTCTCAGTCGCTGGTAAGGGTTTTTCTGATCTAAAGTGGGAGACAAGGGTACTGTCATCTGCAAAACTGTAAACAGGATTATTCGTTTCGATCAGCAGGTCATTAATATAGATGAGGAACAGAGTTGGTGAAAGTATTGCGCCCTGAGGCACGCCCGCGTTGATGGTGAATGTGTCCGAGATGTGTCCATCGACTGCAACGTGTAGGGATCGGTTCTTAAGGAAACTGGCCAGCCAGCTGCAGAGAGAGGCCGGCAGTCCCAAGGACGGCAGTTTGTTGAGCAGTCCGTCATGCCAAACTCTGTCGAATGCCTTTGAAATATCCAACGCAATCGCTCGAGACTCTCCGTAGTTTTCAATTGCCCTACTCCATATATGAGTGACATAGGCCAATATATCTCCTGTCGATCTTTCTTTGCGAAAGCCGTATTGATTATCGCTGATTATTCTGTTGCTCTCGAGGTACTTGAGTAGTTGCTGGTTGACTACACGTTCCATGACTTTGGAGATTATTGGAAGCAAGGCAATTGGGCGATAGTTTGAGGGCGTGGTTTTCTTTCCTTTTTTTGGAACAGGTTGCACTCGAGCGACTTTCCAAGAGGATGGGTAAATCCCTTTTCTGTAAGAAAAAGAAAAAAGCCTGGAAAAAACGGGTGTTAGTTCGTTGGCGCAGTTCTTTAGCACGATGGCAGGTATTCCGTCCGGTCCCGATGCCTTTTGCGTATCTAGTTCTTTAAGGATTTTGCGAATATCACGGTGAGAAAACTTGACTTCTGCCATGGTAGTGTTGATGTTCGGTATAGTGGGGAGAGTCCTGCCTTGGGGCACGTCTAAGGTAGAGTGCGATGAAAACATTTTGGCGAGCATGTTTGCTTTTTCCTTGGCTGTAGCCGCCGTGATGCCACGTTCGTCCGTCAAAGGTGGGAGAGACGTTTTTGTAAAGTTGTTACTTATTGCCTTTGCTACCGACCAGAAATTCCTGGAACCACTGGGGCATTGCAAAAGTTTATTCCTGATCCTTTGATTGTGTTTGTCCTTAGTTTCGTCGATCACACGCTTGCACTCGTTTCTCGCCTCGATAAGATAATTGCGATTTTCAGCGGTCTGAATTTGCTGCCAGTACTTATAGGCTTGCTGTTTCCTTCCCACAGCTCTTTCGCATCTTTTGTCGAACCAGGGCTTTCCTTTTGATGGTAACTTGATGGAATTTGGGATGTATGCTTCCATTCCTGAGGAGATTACTTGCATGATCTCTTCGCAGCAGTCTGACGGGTCGTCAGTGGCAAAGCAGACGTCGAGCCAAGGAAAATCTAGGTAGAACTGCCTTAGATCGTCCCAGTTTGCAGAATTGTAATGCCAGATTTTGCGAGGCAATGGTGGATCCTTCTGTATGGGTGGCAATTCACAAACCGTTGTAATAAGTTTGTGGTCGGAGGTACCTAATGGCGGACCAACTGTAACCTTGTATTGGTCAGGATTGGTGGTCAGAAAAAGATCCAGGAGGGCGGCGAATTCGCCCCTCTCTGAGATTCGAGTTGGTTCGTCTACAAGTTGAGTAAGCCCGCAGCTGATGGCAAATGCTTCAGCTTCTCTACCTTCGTTGTCGGTCTTGTTGTGATGTTTGAGCCAGTTGGTGTTGTGGGCATTGAAGTCTCCCAGAACGATTATTTCTGAACTGGGGTGATCGACCTGTATTGAGTCAAAGGTGGTAGCTAGTGTTGAGAAAAAGTTTTGGTAGGCTCTATCGCTCGGAGGGCGATAGAGACAACATATAAACTTGGTTAATCCCTTGGCGGTGAACTTGAGCCACATGACGTCAAGGTTGTTCGGTTCGAGTGTTTCCTCGCGGTGACATGAAAGGTCGCTTCGGACAAAAAGGCATATTCCGAACTTATATCTAAATCGGGTATGTAAGTCGTAACCAGGATAGAGGTAGTTCACTGTTGTTGTTGTAGAACATACTTGTGTTTCTGTAAGGGCTAATATGTGTGGTCTATTTGCTTGTAGATGTTGGTGTACCGAGTTTAAGTTTGTATTTAGGCCTCTTATGTTGCAGAAATCTATTCTAAATTGGTTCGGTATCTTTGCTGTCTGTGAAATGCGGAATGAAGGGCTCCCAGGGCCACCCAGCGCCCGGAGATCCGAATGGCCGGGGAGTTTACTTCCGGAATATTTTGATCCTGGGAGCACCATCATGTCCATATATTCCTACTGTGGAACCCGGGACCACCAGCGCGGAAGCGGAACGTGATTTGGGAAAACCACTTAGCGCTTCCCAATTCTGGTGGGGTGGTCTTTCACCGGACGATGCGGGTAGGCTTATGCATCTACCACCTAGGGCCGCTTCCACTCGAAGCATCGGCCTCAGACTCATTCCTTTGGCGGTCCCTAGTCTGACAGGGGTAAAAATGGGGTTTGTTGGATCACTCCCCAGTGATCAGCTCCAGACTTTGTACTTTGGTGTTCTCCAGCCTGGAGGAGGACGATGGGATTTGATGGGCCACATCCCGTGGCAACTCGGAATGGTGGGGGCGTCACTCCCCGTAATCAAACTGCTCTCACCAGTTTGACGTTCCTGCCAGCCAATACAATGCAGCCCCTCTTGTCACAAACTGTCATTGATCGGCCCCAGACTTTGTACTTTGGTGTTCTCCAGCCTGGGGGAGGACGATGGGATTTGATGGACCATATCCCAAGGCAACTCGGAATGGCGGGGGCGTCACTCCCCGTAATCAAACTCCTCTCACCAGTTTGACGTTCCTGCCAGCCAATACAATGCAGCCCCTCTTGTCACAAACTGTCAGAATTAAAACAAAAATAAATAAATAGGTTTACATGTATATCTTAAAGTAATTAGCCTGGTAACATAAATATCCTAAGATCAAAAAAAAACTACCTCGCAGCTAGCTTTGAAAATGTTCGCCGTATCGTTGCTTAATCATAATATCTCAAATTTTTGATAACAGTAATTTTTATATATGAAAGTAAATTAATCATGATTTATTAAATTTATCAATTGAAATTAATGACGTCTTCTTCTACATTACCTTACCTTAAGAATAGTGAGTTTTTCTAATTTGCCAATTCCATCTGGTAAAGTTTCTAAAACATTTTGGGACAAATGAAGGTCAGTTAAATTTTCTAGACCAGCTATATCCTCAGGTAAAAATTCCAGCCTATTCTCGCTCAAATCTAGGCAAGTCAGATTGTGTAACTCGCCGATTTCTCCAGGAAGTGACTGCAGTTGGTTGTGGTCCAGCCACAGTTCCTGTAGAGCTGGGAGTTTGCCTATATGAGGTGGCTAAAATATAAAAATATCTTATTAGCTTACTGTTTTAGCAAATTTGGAGACTTTTCTGTTTTCCCATGATCTTTCCAAAGACTTGCTAGTTCAATATTTGAATTGGAAATAGATCACAAACAACGTCCTCATTAGGAGTTTCGAAAGGATTAAATGGTGATATGTATATACGTCGAAAAGCATATTTCTCTTAATTAACATTATACTCAAGGGAAAATACCTTGATAACATCATTATATTCATTATATTTGTACTGAAATGCATCACTAAACCAGGAAACATCTAAATGAAGTATCAGCGATACGACTAACAACCTAATGACATGTGAATTTTTCTTTTAAGTGTACACTGTAACAATTAGTGCGCACCATATAGGGAATTTATTTATTAATGGTATTAGGTAAAGTTTGAATTCGACAACAGCTTTTCCATTAATATTTTCTTCAGAAAATGGCAAACATGGTATTTTCTGACCAAAATTCAAAAAAAATTACTTGGAAAACTGGTTTCTACTACAATTTTATGTCCATATTCAAAATTTCAGCCGCCTACGATAAAGCTGACTTCTTATTTTTGGTAGCTAATAAATTATAGAATTATATTATATACCAATGCCCAAGTTTTTAAATGTATTTATTATTTAAAAAAAATATAGATGTTTATTCGAATATTGGAAAAATTATTAGAACTTTTCACCACTCTTGTCAAAATCAAAAAAAAAAACATCTATAAAATTTTATTACACCTAGCCCCATAAAAGATTACAATCTCTTTAATGCTCTTTTTACCACATTAAATATGGATAGAGTTTTTCAAGACGCTCTCTTCGAATAAAATAACAGCAACAACATATTCGAATTCTCGGCAGACACATTTTATAAATAATGTCCTATACCTAAGTCGTACCGTTTTTGACACACTCTAAATTTTATATAAAAAATGACTTAATAATCATTTTTTCCCAAAGGAAGAGCTTTAATACTTTAATTGAAATTGATCTTCTTGCAATAGGAGATTACTTTAATATACTTCTTTGATATTCTTATAATAAACCAATACAGGGTGATAAAAACTAACGTTCAAAATTGAGTGAAAAAAACTGTAAAAATTATTATTTTTTTTAAATGGAAACCCCCCATTTTTATAATTTTATCTTATTTAGCATAAAAATAATTAATTTTGTATAAGGTTTTCTATTTCAAAATTTTGTAACTTTCAAAATATTGGCAATTTAACATTTTTATTGTTAAAAGTTAGGCTTGCTATGGTCAGTTGGCCAATGACCGTCATGATAAACAAGTGATACTACGTTTCCAGGGTACCTAGTGTCAATGTCAAATCAATTGCGATCATTAATTCTTGTGTGTCAACATTAAAATCAGAATTTATTCTTGACGAATACTGTCTAAAAAAGGAAAATAATACATATTCAAACGCTGAGATATTAAATTTATTTTTTATTCATGGCGAGTGCCAGAAAATTGTAAGTCAATCATGCATAGTTTTCACAGAAAGATATCCGAATTTAACACCAATGAATAGAACAAAATTTAGAAACATTATAAAAAGTTAGCTTAATCCTGGAACAATAAATGAAAAAAGAATTTTACCCCCATCAATAGCAACAAATTATGATGATAACGTAAGAAATGTTTTGGCCTATTTTAATGCGCATCCCCAAGCCTCTACTAGTTCCGTAGAGTATGTTTTAGGAGTTTGACGACCATATGTGCATAGAATTTTAGAACATGGCATCGATCACTATAAATTCAACCTCGTTCAAGTTCTTCATGATGGAGACCCAACGTGAAGAGTTTTGTGAAAGGATTTTAGGACAAACACAAGAAGATCTGGTCTTTTTACGTAAAATTACATGGACAGATGAATCAAAATTCACAAGGGAAGGTATCTCTAATAGACACAATTCCCATTTTTGGAGTCCTCACACCATTCGAGAAAGAATTTTCAAAACAAATTTAGTGTCGGCGTATTTGCCTCGATCATGCGTATCCAAGTAAGATACCATATTTACAAGGGAGTGTTAATACTTTTAGATTAGCATTATTTTTGTAAATAGTTTACCTTATTTCTATACTTGTATTAATAATTGTTTTTATCTTTGTTTAGATATTGTTATCTTCATAATTATTAAGAGTTTATTATCATCAATTATTGTTGTTATTGATTTGCGCAAAATTATTTCTACATTAATAATTGTCCCATGATTAAGATAATTTTTCATAATGTTTCTAAATTTTGCGCTGTTCATTGGTATTAAATTTGGATATCTTTCATTGAAAACTCTGCATGTTTGACTTACAATTTTCTGGCACTCGCCATAAATAAAAAATAAATTTAATATGTCAGCGTTTGAATATGTATTATTGTTTATTTTGTAGACAAAATGCGTTAAGAATAAACTCTAATTTTAACGTCTACAAATAAATATTTACGATCGCAATTGATTTGACTTTGACACGCGGTACCATGGAAACGTAGTATCACTTGTTTATCATGACGGTCATAGTCAACTGATCATAGCTAGCCAACATTTTAACAATAAAAATGTTAACCTGACAATATTTTGAAAGCTACAAAATTTCGAAATAGAAAACCTTATACAAAGTTAGATATTTTTAATACTAAATCAGACAAAATTATAAAAATCGAGATTTCCATGAAAAAAAAGCTTTTGACAGGTTTTCCACTCAAATTTGAATCTTCATTTTTGACCGCCATTGGTTTATTATCAAAATATCAAATAAGTGTATTAAATTAGATCTCCTTCTGCAAAAAAATTAATTCCAATTAAATTATTAAAGCTCCCATACGTGAAAAAATTATAATAATTAAGTATTGGCCGGCAAACGTCATTTTTGACATAGAATCTAAAATATGTCAAAAACGGTTAGACTTAGGTTTAGGACATGATACATAAAATGTGACTAGAATTTTGTCAAGAATCCAAATATTAAATAATATACAGAGTGTAAAATAACCAAGTTGACATCTACTTCCGGTATAATCGAAAGTCGCACAGCGTTGCTGTTTAGGGGTCATCATTTTCTTGAAAACTTCTTGATCTTGTCTTGATTTCAAGACAAGATCAAGACAAGAAATGATACTTGTTTTTCAAGACAAGACAAGAAATTACTTCTCAAGATCAAGATTTCTTGGAGAGAAATCAAGAAAATCTTGGAATTTCTTGAAAACCTAGAATTATTAAAAAAACGAATTTGCTTACTAGTTTATTGGAAAAAAGCGAGTCTGCTAGTACTCGAAACACTGATGTGTAAACATATCCTATATCGACATGCACAAATATTTGAGCAGCCCTCGTAAAATCACTGCGCATGGTTAAGATGTCACAGCCGTTTACACATTTCCGTCCCCATCCGCATGCAGATTTCTCTCCCATTTGCCGAGATTTACCCTCATACCGCAGCGTAAGATGTTTACAAATCAAAAAACAAAGCACTGCAACACTTTTAACAGATGAATAAAAAAATATATTATGCATTTTGCCGGATGTCCAAAGTTGACAGATACACTATTCGCCAAGTTAAATTGGGACCTTTCTTAATGCTTAATACACATTACTTCAAAAGTCTTGGACCCCCAACTACTTTTCTCATAAGAGGCAAGGCAAACATGTCCGCCTGAAAACACGCATATCTAGTTTATTAAATAGCAAACAAAGTGGTTCAAAAATAAAATACCAAAAAGAAACTTCAAAATGATTACAAAATTAATGTAGTGCTGTAACCAGTGGACTATGTAGGTACAGAGTGTTAAGAATTTTCAGAGAAATCCTAAATTTTGAATTCACTTTGTATAAAAAATTTTCAATTTTGACTTAAATTTTTGGTATTACATTATAGACAATTCATTGGCAAAGTTATCCACCCTAAGACCTTAGTCAAACTTTAGTTTCTGTTTCATACGGGGAGAGTCAACAATTTGTGTTTATCTAAAAACTCTCAACACTCTGCATATAGTCCACTAGTTACGGCAGTAGATTCCTTTGTAATACATTTGTAGCTTCATCTTATATTAGAATTTTCTTTTTTGAATCACTTTGTTTGACTATTTATTAAAGTAGATATTAATGTTTTCAGGTAGACATGCTTGTATCGTGTTTTATGAGAAAAGTAGTTGGGGGTACAAGGCTTTTGAAGCTGTGTGTAGTTTTTTATTTTCACAGGATTTTTTTTTATCATTTTTGGATATGTTATGGCTGGTATTGGGATCAAAAAGTACTTTGCAAAGCGGGTCTACTTCAATGGCGCACAGAAAAGGGGGTATTTTTTTAAACTAATGTTTCAGGTCGTTGCAAAAACCCACCGAATGAAATGAAGATGTAAAAATATGCAATAAAGATTGGAAAGGTTTCCGAATATTGACGATTAAAAAAAAACAGGCATATACAAACAAAATTGAAATTGATATTTTAAATTTGGTAAATGTCTTGTGGGCCAAATTAAATTGGACCATTTTTTAATGCTTAATGACTTATTATTTTTGGATATTTTATGACCTGTATTAGAATCAAAACGAACTTTGCAAAGCGGGTCTACTTCAGTAGCGTAAATTTCGCTACGTAAACAACGCATATGAAGCAACGAACTGTAAAATAATACTACCCTGGCCCTGGCCGCCTGAACCTCGATTCTACGCATAAAGCATAAATATCACATCAGCCAAGCTTACCGCTACTTTTAAACGGGGGTTCCCCTTTTGTCAAGATATCAAAAATTTTCAAGATTTCTTGAGCCAAGACAAGACACCAACTCTCAAGAAATGGCCAAGACTTATTTCTTGAAAATATTTCAAGACAAGACAAGAAATTGCTTGCCAAAACAAGATTTCTTGTCTTGCCGATCCCTATTGCTGCTATTTTATTCAAAGAGAACATCTTTAAAAACTCACTGGTTCCAATTTTCAGAATTCAAATGGCTTTACTTACTACGACAAATTCTAATGGCCGGTCACCGTGAGACACAATGTAGGCATACATGAAAATGTGGTATTTATGAGGTGATACCCATTATTTAAACCCCTTGACACATTTTATGGTTTTTACTTTGATTTCAAGTAAGGGATCACAATATGTTTATGTGTTGATAGATATTGTCAATGTAAAGTTGGGCAAATCCAACTGACTGACTGACTGGTCAAATTTGGTAAAAATCTCTCTTTATCGTAAACTGTATTTGCTAAATTTTCTTGTTTTTCTATGAATGTACATACATTGCAGCATATTCACTGGATTCCAGATACAAACTGCACGTTCTAGTAAATTACTATATGTGAAATAATTTACCTTTGATCGAAAATCATACAAGAAATACTAATTTCTTAGTATCACTTATGAATCTTATGATATTGCTTATAGTGCAATCAATAGATCCAATTAATTCTGACGATGGACCTGAGCCTGACGGCAACTTACTACTTGCCGTCTTACCTCGATTTGACTTTTCACTCTTAAATATTTTATTCTTGTTTCTCTTATATATTATTAAAATAGCAAAAAAACTATCTTAGCTGCTGACGAATTGTTGGCTAGTCGACTGGGCCATTGATCGAGAATTTGACGGGCTAATTGAACAATTATTCACAATTAAGGTAAAAATGAGCTTTACTAAAAAATAAAGTGCTAAAAGTTGTCTGCGACACAAGAGATGCCGAAAAATGTGAACAATATATACTAGATTTATACTACCAAATATGATATAAAGTCGAACCTGTAATACAGTATACCTACTCACCAATTCATCAATTTCATTGTCACCCAAATCCAATCGTTCCAAATTAATGAGCTGACTAAAAGATGCGGGTAATTCTTTGAGAAGATTTTCTCTAAGTTCCAGAGAAGTAAGTGACACCAGCTGACCGAATTCAGTTGGTAGGCTAGTAAGAGACATGTCATTTAGTCCTAAAGTCGTTAATGACCTTAGCTGAGAGAAGGCCGGAGGTAGCCTGGCAATAGGATTTGAGCTGAAGTCTGCAACTCGCAGAGCGTGAAGCTGACCGATACCTTCAGGTATTTCGGGTATATCTGTAACAAGCAAAAAAAATATAAATAGAAGCAAAATTAAAAAAAAAAAGGGTTGAGCACTATGTGTGCATATATGACGTGAAACTTCTTAAACTTAAACGGCTTAGCTTTAATAAAAACGAAAGGCCTAAATGAAAAATATATTCTTCATAAAAGTTTCGCTTATGTCTTGACAAGGTAATAGAGCAAATCACTGCTTGTAAACTAACAAAGATATCACATTAAAATCTTATACATATCGTAACAGATTTGGTTAAAAAGTAGTTTTTTTTTAATATGCCACTCAATGAACAAAAAGGGAAGGCCTAAATAGAAAAAAAAATCTTCATAAAAGTTTCGCTTATGTCTTGACAAGGTAATAGAGCAAATCCCATATTTTGCTTATAAACTAATAAAGATATCACAATAAAACATTGTAACGCTTTTTCCGGATATCTAGTCGTGTCGCTGGCGAGCGTTAACAATCGGGACATCTCGTTGTGTCGGTCGTTTCATGACCTTCAAATTTTACTTCCGGCGCGCGTTAAGAAGTTTCACTTCAAAAACTAAACCGCGGCACATATAAATCGCAGCTAAGAAAAATATAAATATATATTAAAGTCTTCATAGGAGTAGAAAGCTAGCTGCCAATATAAATGATTCAAAACAGTGGTCGGGTGTGTTAGGGACTTTTACCGCTTTATAAATATATTTTTTCTGTGACGGGACCAAACGTTTGACATTTTATCTCTGTTGCCAGGGAACAAAATATTCCTTTTTATGAAATTACTTTTGCCCCCGGGAAAAAGTGACTACTTTTTTCCCGGATATGCCTACATATATACACATAAATCAAATCACAAAATTAAATTGACAGATATTTGATTACTTTAAAGGTTTCCTTAACAACGCATGTCTATTGTCACTATAAGAACAAAAGCCTACCAGTTTAAAAATTCAAATTTCACATCGATAATTTTCTGACTTTAATATATTGTAGTAATATGTTTTTTTCAATATTCAATCGTCGTTTTTCCCGTCACAGAAAAAAATAGTGTATTCACGGGAAAATTCTAGATTTTAGCTCTCGGTTTTTTGTCTCCATCCGCTTCGCGTCGGGAGGCAACACAACCTCGAGCTGAAATCTAATACTATTTTCCCTTGTATAATAAATATCTATTAGCATAATAGAATATCAATAATTGTAGTCCAGGCCACCTTGTAACCGGTGAATAATACTGCCATAAGATGCAAAGAAAGGATAACCATTGAATCGGGGCGCCATTATCGGAGAGCTGGGTTTTAATTTTTCTGAATAGATAATGAGGTATAATGTAGGTGTGGATGGAATCATCCTCAGAAAAATCTGAAGAGTCGTAATGTCCCAACGTAATAATTAAAAGCTCGACTTGCATAGTTTCGTCGATTACGTCGTCCCACATTTTTCTTCTTTGTTATAATATATTTTATAGCGTTCAAAGGACTGGACAGTCTATTAATGAATTAATTATTTTATGCAGGATTATCAAATCGGCACTAGATCTTCTAATAGAAAGTTTGGGTAAGTTGGTAATTTCTCTTAAAGCATTTGTAGAGAAATCCATTGATGGAATAATTAATTTGTTGGAAACATAACGCAGAAATCTATTCTGTACCATTTCTATTGAGTGGATATGACACTCATAGGTTGGTGACCAAACAGGAGGAGAGTATTCCAAAACCGATCTCACAAGAGACTGGTATAAAATCAAGCTTTGGATCAGAAATTACACCCAAATCTTTAGTGTTGTTGACCGATTCAAGGACCTCCCCGTTCATAGTATATGAAAAACTTAGCTTATTATGAGCATGACCTCTAAAAAGGACAAGGTTTGACATTTGCTGATGTTGAGATCTAAGCGATTACCCTTGCACCACCTAGCGAGGCCATCCAAGTTCGCCTGCAATGAATGACAATCCGCGATAGAATTAATTGTTTTGAATATTTTACAATCATCTGCAAATAATAGAAAGGGACATTTTAGATAAAAATCCAAATCATTAATAAAGATATTGAGTAGAAACAGCCCTAGATAGCTTCCCTGTGGCACCCCCGAAGTAACTACGAACTCATCTGAGACCGCGCCCTTTAACCACACAAGCTGAGTACGTCCAGACAGGTGGCACCCCAACCACCTCAGCATGTGCCAACCAAAAGCCTCCAGTTACACACGTAATTTTTTTATGTCCATCGTATCCAAAGCCTGGGAATAATCTGTGTAGACTATATCCACCTGTGAATGATCCTCCAAGGCACCCGAGACAAACTGAGTCAAACACATTAAGTTTGTTGCAGTGGACCTACTCTTGCAAAAGCCATGTTGCTGATCGATTAATATGAGAGTAATAGCACTCTTGATTTGATCGGCAATAATGGAATTATAAATACATAAGGTCAAAACGTTTTGATAAGTATGAAGTTAACGAAAACTTAATAGTAAAGATGGTTGGAACAGAAACGTACAAATCGATTTACTCTAATATTTTACTCGGCATCCAGTCTAGAATTTAAAATTATCAAAATTGTGAAGAAAACCGATAATCTTAAGAAAAATGGGCGATGCTTCATTGCCAAAGTAGAACAACAATATTTAAAATCAACTGTTCTCAACGGTTTTTATACAATGATATTATAACGACGATTCATTATTTTCCGAATGTATTTCATACTTATAATATGGAAGTACGTAAAAGTCATAAGAATATAATTCGCTGATTCGCTGTTCGAAGAATCCGAAGTCGAAAAAGATTAGAAGTTATTTTCATAATTGCAAAATGTGCTAAAAAAATATAAAACGATTGTTAAAGAGAGATTCACTCTATATATTATATATTCGTGAATGAATATATCAAGAGTTATACTTTTTGGACCATAAAAGTTTTGTTGTCCCAGCAACATAACATTTAGCTTTTGCCCATATAAGCTCTATTGGGTTCAGCTCACAATGACAGGAGGTAAGCGACGTAGAATAATATCTCGATCCTTTGCCATTATATAACGTATTTTTAAACTTTGACTGGTGCTGCCTAACAATTCCCAAAAAATATTTTTTCATTGCTACCATCACAATTTAATCTTTACCGTTGTAACCACTCAATGATCTCTGCTTTTTACATCAAGTTGTGGGAAATTTCTCTACTAAACCTATAATGATAGCTGGCGTTTAGTTATAATTTGACTGCTTGGTATTGAAGGACAGGGAATTAAAGTTAGAATAAGTGCATTTAAATTTTCGTCAGATATAATATTAATATATAGTCCGAAAAATACTAATACATCGCAAGCATGTTAAGTTTGAACATATATACTAGTATTTATAGTGCCATTGATAAATATTGTCTTATATAGAAATAACCTTAAACACGGCTTTGTCACAGAAAATGAATGGATTATTAGAAATATGCCAGTCAACTAGACGTCTTTTAAACTTTAAGGTTCATATCAAATTACGCAGGAAGTTTCTGATATAAAACTAAGATTATAGTTTCGCAACTAGCTTTGAATCAAATACTTTAGCAGAACCATCAAAATAATAAAATAAGATTTCAAAAAAATGTGAAGTTTATGGAGATTTTTAGTACAAGTGATACTGGATGGCAATTATGTAGATCATGTATATCTCCCTTCTTAATCATATCATCACCAGTAGTCTATTTAGAACATCCGCCGACGTTGTTTGACGCCTAGTCTCCATCCTCGCCTGTTCATGCAGCTTCATCTTACAGGTTTCTGTAACGCATGACCTTTCGACTTCCCTTCTCTATTTTTAGGTCGCCCTTTCTTTTTTCCCTTGTATGACTTTTCATGGTAGCCTGGCTTCATTTATTCTTGGAAAGTATCTATATACCATTTCAGCTGGTCCTATTCTCCTTTATCTACTATTGTTTGTTATGTTCTAATCTGCTTTCTAATTGAGGATTCAATTCTGACTCTACACTAGTAACGTTCTCATGGATCTTCTTAAGGTACTTATCTCGGGCAGATCCAGATTCTTCTTGTTCGGCTCCGTCAACTTCCAGGTTTCCTTAGCTAATGTGCTAAACTAACTTAACTAACTATCAAACAATTAGCGGAAAAGAATAAATACATATAGCGCAATATTGACACTTAACATAAAATTAATCACATGATGTATATGAAACATTTAATGATAATGGTAAACACGACAGAGATATGTGTTAAATGATGTGAAAATGAAGGTTACAAAAATTACAGGTTAAATTACTATCGGCCATTGGAAGAACATAGATATCTAAGTTAAGAAATATTAAACTATATGATTTAGAATGCAGTTTTACATATTAAGATTGTTCTCACCTATACTAAAATAATATAATATAAAATTGTACAGTTTATTTGGTAACTGGGGGATATATTCTACATTTCTGCATATCAACATTATCTTAACGAAGGATTTCTCGGACATCCTAAATTAAAATAAATATAATAGTATTCCTGGAGTTATAGTCTGTGTATCAGGTGAGTAGTTCTAAAAGAGCATTTTATTATAAAAGTTGGTGCACCGATTGCCCCAGGGTCTTTGATAGAGTGAATCTCTCTTTAACAATCGTTTCATATTTTTTAGCACATTTTGCAATTATCAAAATAACTTCTAATCTTTTTCGACTTCGGATTCTTCGAACAGCGAATCGGCGAATTATATTCTTATGACTTTTACGTACTTACATATTATAAGTATGAAAAGCATTCGGAAAATAATGAATCGTCGTTATAATATCATTGTATAAAAACCGTTGAGAACAGTTGATTTTAAATATTGTTGTTCTACTTTGGAAATGAAGCATCGCCCATTTTTCTTAACATTATCGATTTTCTTCACAATTTTGATAATTTTAACTTTTCGACTGGATGCCGAGTAAAATATTAGAGTAAATCGATTTGTACGTTTCTGTTCCAACCATCTTTAACTATTCATTTTTCGTATTATATGTATTTATAATTCCATTATTGCCATCAAATCAAGAGTGCTATTACTCTCATATTAATCGATCAGCAACATGGCTTTTGCAAGAGTAGGTCCACTGCAACAAACTTAATGTGTTTCACTCAGTTTGTCTCGGGTGCCTTGGAGGATCATTCACAGATGGATATAGTCTACACAGATTTTTCCCAGGCTTTTGATACGGTAGACATAAAAAAATTACGTGTGTAACTGGAGGCTTTTGGTTGGCACATGCTGAGGTGGTTGGGGTGCCACCTGTCTGGACGTACTCAGCTTGTGCGGTTAAAGGGCGCGGCCTCAGATGAGTTTGTAGTTACTTCGGGGGTGCCGCAGGGAAGCTATCTAGGGCCGTTTCTACTCAATATCTTTATTAATGATTTGGATTTTTATTTAAAATGTCCCTTTCTATTATTTGCAGATGATTGTAAAATATTCAAAACAATTAATTCTATCGCTGATTGTCATTCATTGCAGGCGAACTTGGATGGCCTCGCTAGGTGGTGCAAGGGTAATCGCTTAGATCTCAACATCAGTAAATGTCAAACCATGTCCTTTTTAGAGGTAATGCTCCTAATAAAATAAGTTTTTCATATACTATGCACGGGGAGATCCTTGAATCGGTCAACAACACTAAAGATTTGGGTGTAATTTCTGATCCAAAGCTTGATTTGATACCAGTCTCTCGTGAGATCGGTTTTGGAATACTCTTCTCCTGTTTGGTCACCAACCTATGAGTGTCATATCCACTCAATAGAAATGGTACAGAACAGATTTCTGCGTTATATTTCCAATAAATTAAATATTCCATCAATGGATTTCTCTGCAAATGCTTTAAGAGAAATTACTAACTTACCCAAACTTTCTATTAGAAGATCTAGTGCCGATTTGATAATCCTGCATAAAATAATTAATTCATTAATAGACTGTACAGCCCTTTTGACTCAAATTGGCATTTTTGTCCCAACAAAGTATACAAGAAGCAAATATATCTTTTCACAGCCATTTCATAGGTGCAATTATGGAATGCATTCTCCCATAGCGGCACTTACTCTCAGGGCAACAAGTCAAATCTTGATTAATTTCATATTTCTCTAAGAAATTTAAAAACTCAACTAGCTCGCACCCATCCCAGCCAATGATTATTGTGTCATCCCATCACATATTGTATGGAATTTGAATTTTCTATGATTTCTTTTTAATCGTTTTCTTCTCCTCTTCTGTCTCTTATATTATTTTAGTTTAAGTTAAGGAATGTGTAATTACAATGAATTCATTTAATAATAATTGTGAAAATGGGTTTCCCGTTAATAAATAAATAAATTACTTAATTACTGCATACGAGCGATAAAGTAACTGGCATTTCAAGTATAACTTAAACATTTCGCAGCAAAAGGAGGTAAACTCTTTTCTATTGAAGATGTTACTTCCTTTAAAATCAATCAGAACTTCCGGTAGCTTATTTCTTGTGACTGTGGTTAAACTAGTTTTACTTCCTACTTCCTTTTACCTAGAGTAAATTTAATTGTCGTTAAAAGCATCTGGAAATCCCAGGCGATAATGAGACACTGATTTTTTTTATTCGAAAGTGCTAAACTTCACAGCCTCTCTTGATGTGTGTTTCAAGTTAACGTATCTCTTACGCTAAGTACGAAATCGGGAACTTTCCTTTAACACAATTTTATAACTTACGGAAAATGGACTATGGATGTTGAGAAATTCGAATATGTAAAATGCGATAAGGTGCTAACATTGAAATGAGTAACGCAGCACAACCAAAACATCACTCTAATTTAACTTTCACATAATTATTTATCTACTAAAATAATCGGCAATATTTGTGGTTTTTGTTAATGAACTGTAGATCGTGTTTTTATTATTAATAAGTTAGCAATATAATTTTTCCATCCATATCGAAGCGTCTAAACGTTAGGTTAACTATATCACTTTCCAACAAAATTATTTCTAAATAATTGAGGGCATATAATCTGCAGAATATGAAAACATATTTTACTATAATTACCATAAATTAGAACATTTTAAACAATGTTAGGGGAAACGGAAAAATAAAAGTTAATTAAACTTCGATTTTTCTAGAATAAAACTAAATAGCTAAATAGCAATACTGACGAGAAACACTAAAATCAAGAAAATTGGCACGACAAATGTTAGCTTAAAAAAAAACGTCACAAATGTAAGCAACTTGTTAATTTGAAACCATCAAACGAATCTCTCTTGGATTAAAGAAACCCGACCCCATTTTTTATAGTAAACGCATAAATTGAAAAAATTGCCCTCTACATAACTTTGCTCACACTTGAGTATCAACATGTGTTTCTTTTAATATTGAATGCCGTAATCGATTGAATAAATCGTGAAATCCACTTCTCAAAAATACAACACATGTTTGGTATCAGATTCAATGTGACAGTACATTTAAACACTTTGTTATTTTTTACTAAAAATAATGAGCCAGTTTGTTAAAAAACGTTTATCTTTTGGTTTTCAAACTAAACTCTAAGAGATTTGACAACCAAAAAGTTTGTGGTTAGTTCGTACGCACTGAAATATGTGTAATTGCGTCTAATAATACAAGTATCTAGATATTAATTGGATTATCCCCCACAATATGGCAGATTAAAATGTAGTATTATAGCCTTTTACTACGATTAGAAGAAATTAAAAAAAAGTACAACCGCCCATGATCTCTCTGTCTCAAATATACAAAGTTGGCACGATACTTAATTAAATTCTGGCAGAAACAGTTAACAACTACCACCTGTTCAATATTCCATTCGGTATGCATCGATAGTCACAGTGAACTATACATAGTTATACTGATTCCGAATAAGCGAACCGTGCGGCCATTTATAAAATAAGAGACCTAATATAGAAATACTTAAAACAGGTGACTGAAATATAAATTATTGATAATTTCGAAGACGACATAGACTAGTTAGAATAATTCTAATAATATCCCTATTATTAATAGTATAGGTATATTCTGCGACCGGTTTCTAGGCCTTTACCCTTGTTCACCAGGGCGTTTAACTCGAGGAAGTCTGAAATCAGAAGCATTATCTATAAGTTCAATATGAATTATTAATTATAACTATTTAAATGCAGCGAATCGAACATTATTTTTACTGCATACATACAGAACAGAGATAAAATTTATATTTTAAATTATGAATGTTTAAATGCAGCGAATCGAACATCATTTTTAGTTCATAAAAAAAACAAAAAGATCTAAGACATAATTAATGCAACTGATTTCAAGACTCCAACGATTATGGCATTTTTAATTTCTCCAACGAACCCAATCTTAGTGTAAAAATTATAATTAATGGCATAATTCCATGAATTTTTAAGGTAGAGTAACTGCGTTGAATGAGATATTTTACTACACAGTTTTTTTATTCATTCGAGGGCAGTGGAAGACAAAATATATTTAATTTTAAAAAGCAAGTATGTAGTTTCTGGTCGCGGCTAAAGGTCGCTTAAGAGTTTTAGTAGTTTATTATTTATGGTCAGTATTTTTGTGAGAATACACTATTATTCTGAATATGATATTTCCACTCTCGTTAGCGGTGTTTATTTAGTATTACAACGCAGAACAAAATAAAACTGTACTTTCACTGCTCAGAAATTTCGAACTGGCTATAGAAACCAAGCAGTTTATGGCTTAAGCTACAGCAAATCAATTTGTTAATTTTTATCTCGGTTTAAATGATCTATTTATTTATGTAAATTTCGGGTATTAACCAGAACCAGTAATTATCTGGTATTCGATCAAGATAAACCTTAATTAGATCGGAAATTGAAATAAATAAATATATTAATTTATAAGAAAGTGAGATAGTAAATTAATTTTAAATTGTATATTATTAACCACGGTTTAAAGCAGTCTTTCTTAAAGTGGGCAATAGCGCCTCCTTCTGAGCGATGGAGGCTTTCAGGGGGGCAATAGCAGGCTCGGAGAAAATTAGGGGGAGTTAAGGTAATCTAGAGTGGTGACGGCTGACAAATTCTACCTATACAAATCCGACTTTAAATCGCCCTGCCAGGGAAAACTAAAATTAAATACAGTCGAACCTTGTTACCCATAAGAAACCTTGTTTTAAGAAATATCTTCTAGGGAAATTAAAAAAGCGGCGTGGCCGCCTGTGCCTGCGGCACGCGCGAGGCCCTTGGGGCCTCGTTTGTGTAACCTTCGCTCACACATTATTGCCACGCTCCTATCCGTACCGTGACCTATAATTAGAAAGCCCTTATAATTAGACTTACCCATCGCTAGTCTAATTTTACCGTGATAAATTTCTGGTTGCCATGGTAACCGACTTGTCAACGTCAATCGTTATTTTTTTTAATCTTTATCTAAGTACCAAATATCAAATCTCTAAGTCGTACGATTGGCGAATCATGACGATTTTTTACTTTTTTTTTTTTGGTTACCATAGCAACCAGTTCTTTAGTATCAAAATAGGCTTCATAAACAATCCTAAGTATCATACTATATATTTTATTAGTAATATGCATATTATTAATTGGTTGCCATGGTAACCGACCTGTCAACGTCAGTTGTAAATGTTTTTTAATCTTTACCTAAATACCATATATCAAATCTCTAAGTCGTACGATTGACGATTTATGACGATTTTTTCCTTTTTTTTTGGTTACCATAGCAACCAATTTTTTAGTATCAAATTAGGCTTCATAAACAATCCTAAGTTCCATACTATATCTTTTATTAGTGATATACACAATATTAATTGGTTGCCATGGTAACCGACTTGTCAACGTCAATCGTTATTTTTTCAAATCTTTACCTAAATAGCAAATATCAAATCTCTAAGTCGTACGATTGACGAATTATGACGATATTTTCCTTTTTTTTTTGGTTACCATAGCAACCAATTTTTTAGTATCGAATTAGGCTTCATAAACCTAAGTTCCATACTATATTTTTTATTAGTGATATACATATTATTAATTGGTTGGCATGGTAACCGACATGTCAACGTCAATTGTTAACTTTTTTTAAATCTTTTCCTAAATACTAAATATCAAATCTCTAAGTCGTACGATTGACGAATTATGACGATTTTTTACTTTTTTTGGTTACCATAGCAACCAATTTTTTGTATCAAATTAGGCTTCATAAGCAATGCTAAGTACCATACTATATCTTTTATTAGTGATATACATATTATTAATTGGTTGCTATGGTAACCATGTTGTCAACAAAGCCGTCAAACATACTTTCACCTCTACTTATAAATTGACATCGAAAAAAGAAAAGTTGGTCCTTGTTTACACGTACAAAAATGTCAAAAAACGTTAACTTGTCCTGTTTTCACACCCTGTATATACACACTTCGTAACCAAAATCAATAGACTTCGAGGGTTCGTGAACCTCTACCTCTATGCCAAGTCGCTATCTTCAAAATTGCGACCTGTAAATGCCAATAAACCGTCCCTTGTCCTGTTTTCGCACCCTGTATATTAACCGATCGGAACCAATATCAATAGGCTTCGAGGGTTTGTGGACCTCTACCTCTATACCAAATGTCAAGACGCTATCTTCAAAATTGTTACTTGTAAATGTCAAAAAAACGGTAACTTTTCCTGTTTTCACACCCTGTATATTAACCGATCGCAATCAAAATCAATAAGATTCGAGGGTTTGTGAACCTCTACCTTTATGCCAAATTTCAAGTCGCAATCTTCAAATTTGCTACCTCTAAATGCCCAAAAACGGTAACTTTTCCTGTTTTCACACCCTGTATATTAACCGATCGCAATCAAACTCAATAGGCTTCGAGGGTTTGTGGACCTCTAACACTACGCCAAATTTCAAGCCGCTATCTTCAAAATTGCGACCTGTAAATGCCAAAAAACCGTAACTTGTCGTGTTTTCACACCCTGTATATTAACCGATCGCAACCAAGATTATTAGGCTTCGAGGGTTTGTTGGCCTCTACCTCTATGCCAAATTTCAGGTCGATATCTTCAAAATTGCGACCTGTAAATGCCAAAAAACGGTAACTTGTCCTGTTTTCACACCCTGTATAACAATTAGGGCAAAAGAGCAAAGGCCCAAAAATACGTGTCTTACCGAATACTTTCATTTGACATTAAAAAAAGAATTTTATTCATATTTACACGGACAAAAATGCCAAAAAACGCAACTTGTCCTGTTTTCACACCCTGTATATTATCCGGTCGTAACGAAAATCAATATGTTCCGAGGGTTTGTGGAGCTCTACCTCTATGCCAAATTTCAAGTCGCTATCTTCAAAATTGCGTCCTGTAAATGTCAAAAAACGGTAACTTGTCCTGTTTTCACACCCTGTATAACAATTCGAGCAAAAAGCAAATTAAGAAAATACGTGTCTTACCGAATACTTTCATTTGACAGAAAAAAAAAGAAAAGTTGGTCCTTGTTTGCACGGTCAAAAATGCCAAAAAACGGTAACTTGTCCTGTTTTCACACCCTGTATATTGACCGATCATAACCAAAATCAATAGGTTCCGAGGGTTCGTGGACCTCTACCTCTGTGCCAAATTTCAAGTCGCTATCTTCAAAATTGCGACCTGTAATCGATTTCATAGCATACACACAGACAGGCTAAAAGTCCGTTATATAGCCCTATAGAAAGCCCTATATTATAGATAAGGGCTTTCTAATAATAATAGTATATCGAATTGCATGTACGCCCTAATGCCTTGCGATATTATTTCAAATGTACGGGAACACGTGAGAGCAAGGCCGAATTAAGGGTCCAAGGTTATGTTTTTGATAGTTTAGTTTTAAAGCACTCATAAAAATCGTGTCTTATTAAAAATTAAATCAAATTTATTGAAAAAAATGTTTACTACTTTATTTTTCGACATGTGATTGAACCAAATTCATTTATTATGTGACAGTCTAACGTTTGGCCAGTTCAAGTAATGCTTCCATTTTTCTCTGAGGGCGTTCGTTCTACAAATATAAAACACAAAAAGAGATAACACAAGACAATATATCAATTAAAATAATGAACTAAAGGTAATAAGCAAATTGTATTAAAGCAGTGTCATTGTAATAGCGACCCAGTACCACGTTTCTGTACCTGGTTTTGACAATTTGATGCGGCAAGATTTGCCCTTCAACACGTCGACCAAAATTATTGACATTTTGTGTATACCTTTCTTTGTTACACGAAAATTCCTATCTCTTTCGAGAACCTCAGAATATATCGAGGGTTGAGCAGTTGTAAATCTCCAGGTGCCACAAGGGCATTTTCGAGATGCCTCAAGCTTTGGCAATTCAGTGACTGACATTCGCAGAGTAGGTGCTCTGACGTTTAAGTCATAGCTTGGCAGAATCTGCATTGTTCGTCAGTGGTTTTCCCTATTTTCTTGAGGTGGTAACTCCAGTGAGAAGGTCTACTACCAGTTTTAACTCATCTTTTTGTAGCTTGAGAAGCTTTTTGTGTAGTTAGGCGAGTGAGAGATGACTTTACATGCAGGGTTTTATTCCTCAACCATGCAAAACAATTAAAATCCATAATTAAAATTAGAAGTTACAGTGCGAACAGAATACATGTAGTAATCAAGAAATTAAAATATATTCAGAGGTAAATTCTCCTTAAAATCAACTTCATTTGTCACTGGCGTGAATAGACATGTATTTCAATGTTGGTTTATTTCCTGTGGGTTTATTATCGTTTGGCGGGTTGCTGTCGTATGATGCTGACAACAATCGCCTTTTTCTATCACTGGAGGGTGAGCGTAAATAAAACTACCGTCACTACGTGCGAACAGAAAACAAACTATATTTCTGTCGTTATACTTAAATCTAATAGAATTACACTTGGATGTTTTTAGAAATGAATGCTCGACTGAGAGAGCGGACTCAAAAGATATGCTTGTATGATCTGTCTAGATGAACTGATTCTCCCAGTAGAATCATGTCCCTTCGTCGGCTCATTTTTCCCTCTCTTCATCCGGATCTCTTTGCCGTTTTGTTCGAGGTACCTTCGGAGCTACCTATACTTGGGTTTTTCCTGATTGGATTTTATAATGGAAAAGTTTGAACATATTTTACCTTTACAAGGGTCGAGGTTTATGAGCTTCAGGCTAGCCGATATGAAATTAATATTTTACAAGGAGGGTTTTCTAGGGCTAATGCATATTTACAATGTCGGCGTTATTGAGGGAAAAACCTAAAAATCTAATATAATAAAAACTACCTAAGGCGAAATCTATACAGTGTGATATGTACAAAAATGGTGCATACAGACTAATTTCTAATGTTATATACAAGGCAAGTGTGGGAGACGTAAAGCCGCCACAATCGGAAGCTTTAAACTTGTTTGCCATTCAAAAAAACGTGCTTCAAATGAAGCTGTTAAAATGTGCCTTGCTTTTGTGTTCTTTTTCCGAGTCAGAACAGAAATGACATTTCTATGCAACTCGCGCTTTTTTTAGCAGCTTAGCTACACCGAGCTGTACTATTAATATGTTCCGTTACAGTTTCAGGATCATTTCCACTAGTATTAAAAAAAAAAGAAAATCCACAAGCATCATATATTTTATGTTCTACTGTGAAAAAAAAAATCAATCTGGGATCAATGAAAGTTAAATAACTATTGTACTCTATTGAATAACCACTAATTTCATCATAGTCTCGACATCATACATGACAAAATTTTAAAAAACGGTGTGTGCTCAAGACCGGACGACAGAAGTGAAAACTTCAATAAGCGGGATCATCGTTTGTCAGAAATTCGATCCGAGCCTTCGTTGCAGAGATACGGGCAAAAAACGATTTCCCCCCCAAACCCCCCCCCTCAAATTAGAGCCCCGGTCCCCCCCGTATGGCCTAAGGTGTCCCCCCCATGGGGCGCACCTACCATAACAATTTCGACCCCGTACCTCTTCCCGTTCTCCCGAAACGATTTAAGTTTTTTTCTTCTCCCCCCTCTCCTGGCCAAACGCGGGGAGGTACGGGGTCCCGTTTTCGTCCAGGATCTTCTTTTTACCCCGGCTACATCCACTGGAAATTTCAGCCGTCTACATATACGGGAACATGCCAGTAGAAGGAGCGTTACGTTACATATCCGAGCATGACGCGTGATGCGTGACGGCTCGGTCTCATTCAACCCCCGCAAAAAAAACGCGCCTAAAGAAGTTTCCACTTCAATAATATAACTTCTATTCATCCCTTTTGAAATCAAAATCGGACTTTAGGGACCTTTGCGGATATTTTATGACATTTTCGGAAGGCTTAGGAAACAATGCTTACTATGTTTCCTAATTTTGCGTACAACCCTCATCAAGCATGCAAAATGAATTTCTTATAGGATCAGCCTAATACTTGCCTAACTATATATTTTATTGCCAATTTAGGTAGTTTTTATATTTTATGAATGAACGTTACATTATGAAGTGCAACAGGGTCACAAAACTAGAACAATCGTTATTGGGAATACTTTAGGATAATTATTGTAATTACCAGTGGTCAAGGATTTAATGCATGTTTTCACGTTGTGCAGATATCACATCTACATACCAAATTATTTTGATGATTTCTATTTTAGCCCCAACTATCCTTATTAATGTGCATCATATTTAAATCCTATGTTTAATCAATTTTGCAATTTGCTACTAGAAATCGTCATATTCCTAAGGAATGAAAACGGTAAAAATGGGAGTTCAATTTGATCACATTTTATTCAATATTTTGAAACGCTCGGTTTCAAAAATGCGAGTCGATCATTAGATCCACTCCTAAAATTCCGACGTGTTAATTGCTTATCTTGAACATCCCAACAAGAATAATGTAATAGTCTTAGGTAAGAAATTTTAAATACGAGGAGAGAAACTAATTGAAATTATTAAAATTGGCTTATAATCATGAAACATTAAAATATATCCCTACACGAAGACGGAAGTTGTAAGGCATGAAACGCACAACTTAGCAGTTATTATCGCCATGTGTAGGTATGAATTTAAATTGATTCAAAACAAAAGGGATACTTATAGCATAAACACAAAGAAGCTAAACATAAACTGAAATTGGAAACCTTAAATAAGAAAGGGACTAAGTGCCAAGATAGTATATTGTTTAACAGGGTCTCCTAGTGATGAAAGTTCATCGAAATATTGCTTTGGTCCATTCCCTCATCCCTCATCGCTTGGTTGATGCGAATGAATGCTAATAGTAAATGGTAGCTGTTGTGTTTTTGTTGTTAGGTTACTAAGGTAGCTATTAATATGTAGTCCCAGAACAAATCATGTTTTAATATTTTGCGGTGCGAGAATAAAATATCAAATGCGCTAAGGTCCAAATACCTTAAAAGGTTGGAATCGCAAAATATAATTTACGGCTTACTACTTATTATTCTAGGAATGTGCTTCTAAAATGTAAGAAAAAAGTGTTTGATTTTCATTAGTTTACGCATTTAAGCTATTTTTTTAAAGCTTTTCAGCGATATAAAATTGTAATTTTCTCTCTCTCTCTCTCTCTCTCCATCTCGCTCGCTCTCTCTCTCTCTCTCTCTCTCTCTCCATCTCTCGCTCTGTCTCTCTCTTCATCTCTCGCACTCTCTCTCTCTCTCTCTCCATCTCTCTCTCTCTCTCC
>MU182274.1:124741-143372 GCA_016904865.1 Pissodes strobi | reverse complement strand
TCTCTCTCTCTCTCCATCTCTCTCTCTCTCTCCATCTCTCTCTCTCCATCTCTCTCTCTCCATCTCTCTCTCTCTCCATCTCTCTGAAAGCACTAAAAAGCCTCAAACCCCTTAAAATGGTTGTGCTAGCCGGTGCTAGCTCACCCCATCCCCTATATATTCTAGGTTGGGGTTTGGAACCTTCGGCAACATGCACTAAAACAGAGTTTTATCCATAATACCGAAACAGAATTTTTGCACTCGACGCCCGTTTCGCTAACCATGTTAGCATGATCATGAAATGATTAAACAGTTTTAATCATCCTGAACATTAGCGTTAACGTAGCCCCCCCGCCCCCCTTCCCAACATAAATTAGAATTGTGCTAGTATTTTCGCAAAAGAAATCCAAAAGGGGGGGGGGGGCAGCGTTAACCTGTCCCCCACCCCGAATTCAACAGCATTTTGGTTCTAAACTGCTGGTGTGCTAGCTCTAAAAATTAGTGTGCTAGGTGCCCTTTATTTGTGCTAGCATTTTGGCAAAGGGATCCAACCGAATTCAACAGCATTTTAGTTCTAAACAGGCAAAAGAAATCCAACCGGGGGAGGGGGCAGCGTTAACCCCCCCCCCCCCCCCCCCCGAATTCAACGACTCCTTTGTCCGGCGCGTCGCATCACTGTGGAATTCACTCCCAGCTCATCTATTTCTACTTAATTACAACCTAAGAACCGTGTTAATCAACATCTTCGCACACGCCGCTCGTCGAGTGCCATAGGATCTTCCTTCAGTGTGTGTGCCAATGCCATAAAAAATGTTTCCAGAACTTTAACTAATACCTAAAGTGGTTTTGTTGAATATATAAGTTTCTTATTTTTGGAACTTAGCTACTTTCTTACTGACAATTAAGCTTTACTTCTTAAAAAAAACATACATATTGTACGACTACTTACTTTGCCTCGCTTGCAATATTTAGCAGTAAACCTTTCAGGCAGGTACTTTTAAATTTAAAACTTAATAAGCACCTAACATTTTTATCAGTCTGACTCATTACTGCAAATTTAAAACAATTTATTTTGCGATATATGTAAAGTTGACGATACAGAAATCCATACAAGTCTTTTAACTAGTGACGGAGCTAGAAATTCTACTACTTAATCAATGTAAAAGGTATTTTAAAAAAAAACTTAAGTAACATTAAGTATAGAAATATCTATTTTGAAATATATTTACATTTCTCAGCAACTATACGTAAAAATGGTTCTCGACGGTGACTGGAATTCATTTAAACACTCTCTTTTCTAAGTTTTTTTTTAAATAGGTAAGCAATCATGATTTTACAACAGATTCAGATATATTTCTAAAACGATAAGTGAATATCAAATAATAATAATAATATAAGGCTGTCAATATTTTCCTTATTTTAAATGTAATGTCCTTATAGGTATGGCCATTATTAGGATCAACGGTAAAAACTCGTTAAATTTTATATAACAAGTTTTATGTTTAAAATTAACAGTTTTCAAGATATTTTTGGCGTAACGCCCAATTCTTGAAACTGTAAAATGAGGACGGCTTCTCCATCTTACTTTTCAATGAATTATCTAAAATCGCCAATGATTACGGAAATTAAACACAGTTTTAGTTTAAGCATACAACCTGTTCTAGAAAATTTGCCTAGTTCTTTCATCGTAGATTCTAAAAATGCAATAACATATAAAACATTACGTTCCTTTAATTTTAAGGAATCCTATGCTATAGGTCCATGATTTTATCTGAATTAATCAGCATTAACAAAACTAAACCCTCTCACCCCATTGCTGAACCACGTTAACCCCCTCACCCCATTGCAGAACCACAGCTTAAAATCGATTTTATCAGTTTGATAAAATGGGCTTTTATTTCGCTGGCATCTCAACCGCGCCAATTAGTAATGTTCGTGCTCAAGGGGTTTGAAACTTCTGCAAGCATTTACCTAAATAATTGATGTATTACTATCTTGAAACATGGACTCAAAAGAACCTGTAATAATTACGAAGATAGGAAAATAAAACATATTTTAAATAATTTACTACTGGAAGATGCATCATTTACGAACAAGGAATTAAATACAAAAATTTAAATCAATAATAACATTGATAATATTAAACAGCTGCCAATATTTAATACTGTGTATTATAAATCATTTACAATAACGATAAAATTAATATTTTATTGTTGCTAGAATTTAATCCACATGGAAGTTTCGTTGTCATGGATCAAATAAGTGTTGGTTTAATTTAGACTTAGTCGCTCATAATCTCTTCTATTCTAGCATATTGTTTTACATTGAGCTCTCAAACGTTTCCATTAGGCTTAATTTGGAACACAAACGCATTAGGCCTGTTCCATAAGTGACCATGTATATTTTGGAGCACTCCTAATATGCTTTTATAGAAAAAAACTTTTATCAAAGTTGAACTGTTTTAATCTGACATTGGATAAAACATAAAAAAAACAAATTAGTTAAAAAAAAACATGTTTTTTTTTAAATAAATTACCCTATATATGATTTATTTGTCGGATAGTCCGTTTGTTATTGATACTGACACTGATATCAGGTTTAATATCCCCTATCTTTAAGAGTAATCATGCTGGAGTACCTCAAAGGCGTATATTATCTTCCACACTGTTCCTGCTGTATATCAACGATCTCTTAGACAGGGCAAACAATTATATTTACAACTTTGCAGATTGCAGACGACAGCATTCTTATATCCTCATTCCTGTCGCAGACTCCAATGACCGACGCCATCCCGCCGGCGCCGGTCAGTGAGAGCGGAGAGCGACTGTATACCTACGCGAATACGACCAATATAAAATGAGCACGCTCGATTGTTTGGTACGCGTCGAAAAATAGTTCCATCTTGAAGTATTAATATTATGAAAGGGCATTAATATTCCGCATTTTCTTCGTAAATTAACTAGAAATAGGTTCCTCTTATATTAAATAATTCTGTTAAGTAATTTAGATAGCATTATTGTTAAGAATACCCTATTTTTCTGCTGCCTGACATATATCAACAACTAAATTTGAGGCGTTAATTAATTTTCCATAACCCAAACTAATAATCTTGACAAAGAAACATCGGATTATATTAACTCACGACACTTTAAATATGAATGGTTTATCTTAATGAATAGCATTAAAGTACAGGTAGTAAATAATGTCTAAAATAGTATATTATTTCACGAGAGTATTATGCAGGCCATAATAAACGATAGTGACTATAACAGGCGGATTTATCCGATAAATTAACTATACACAGGGTGGCCTATGTTGATATGTTCGAAATCGGTAACTAACGGACTATCCGGTAAAAGAACTAGATGGAGGGCAAGATGGAGGGCGATCCATAAAAAAAAACAATTATATCGACAGCATTGCGATGCTTCTTTATTTGTTCTGATAAATTTGGAATTTAAAGTTTTTTAATATTTCATAAAATTAAAAGATCAATCGACTTACCTGTAAGGAAGATCGATCGGAATTATCCGAGCATCTTCGCCGTCCCTCATTACACTTTGTAGTATACAACTTTTTCCCAATCGGTACAATTTTTAAAGAAGTTATCTAAAAACATGGTGATTCAGCCGACCCTGGCTAGCCGCTCGAGCTTATCGCCTTGATGCGTCATTACAATTTTGGTTCGTGAGATTTTTGATTACATTGCATTTGGGGTGAAAGGGAGAAGGTAAAGACTGGGTGGGTTTGTAATGAGGGACGGCGAAGATGCTCGGATAATTCCGATCGATCTTCCTTACAGGTAAGTCGATTGATCTTTTAATTATCCTTCGCATCTTCGCCGTCCCTCATTACACTTTGTAGATGTTTAAAGTATTTGCGATGTAGTCTACATTAACTGAAAATTGCGAATTTTCTGTAGTCCTAGATTTGTAAGGCCTTTTTATAAACTAAAATTCAAATTTATAACCATTAGATTTAATAACACACATATGAAGGTACATATATCATGTTTAACGCTTAACTGATATTAACCTTTAACTTATTTTTAATACTATACCAATATTCTTATGTAATATGATAACAAGTTGGTAAGTAAGTTATAATTGTAGCTCCATATTTATATGATCCTTTAGAAATTATGGTTCAGTAAACAAGATGCAAATCCAGTGGGATTACCCACGCCAAGTTTGTTATAGAATTTTGAGAATACTTTTGATTTTTCTGTCGAGCCAGCTGTCTTCTGAATGGTTTGTAATGTAACTCCAATTCTTTGAGCTGCTGAAGTTGCCCCGTGTCGCGTGCTGTGTGCCCCAAAGATTTCCGTGTTTATACTGCTGGCTCTTAGTATTAACTTGACCCATCTGCTAATGGTTTGACTGCTGTCTGGGTGATAAGGCTTTTTGTGAGTGAGTATTACATTTTCTTTGGTTTTGCTACTTGTGGTATCGAATGCATCTGCAAATGCAACGATCTTACGATATTTACAGTATCTGCGAATGCCGTAATTTCTGTTTTTGAACAGAAAAAATATGTATGTTCACTAGCTGCAACTGCAATTGCAGACAGTGGAGAGTACGATCGATTGTATCTGCTAATACAACGAACTATTCACCTTTTGTTGACTGGTAGCACCCTTTTTCCTTTTGTGCGTTCTATGTAAGTCTCTAATAGTGTGGCTATACATAGTTCAGATTGATTGATAAAATAAGGTAATATCAAATTAGGTTGAAGCCTGTTTAAGCCACCTGCTTTTATTTTATCCGGGAATCTGATTTCAATTATGTATTCATATTTAAAAATATTGTCTATTTTTACTTCCGGGTTGTCAGTGTGCCGGTGTGCCGTTATTAGTATTAAGAGTGATACTAGCTTTAAAGTTAGATTTGTAGATTTAATGATTCGTGAAGGTACATGCTCTTTAAGCGCTGTATACCTGGGTAGGAACCCCAAGTAAGTAATTGAGTACTTTGGATTTGGGGGTCTTATGTTAAATGTTCCATTGATAATCCCTTTTATAACCGCTTCGTCTTTTGTTTAATATTCAATATTGGAGAAAGTGCAGATTTGTGTGAGTTCATGGTAGAGTAGGATGACTCCGAAGACAATTGAATATTTAGGAGCTCAATAAGTTTACGGTTTTGGTATATATTTGTTGGTGTTTACAAAACTACAAATTCCCCACATTTATTGTAAGTATTTCCGAATTGTTTGAGGGCGCTATCTGTCAATAAATAAATAATCACTTTTATCGCTTCATGAGGTACGCTTTGTTATAGAAAGGCTCTCCTGACAATAAGGAAGTTTCATCAATTTTTTATTTTATTTATTTATTTATTTTATTTTTTTTTTATTATTATTATTATTATTGCTTATTTTGATAGCCCATGAAAAATAAGTGAACACGTGTTTTTCTTTTTTCTATAAGCCAAAAAATGAAGCAGATACAACGCCGTGAGATGTGCTTATGACGTCATAATACACATGAATTGTTACGTCACACCATGCATAGTATATCTATATATACAAAATTAAAAACTGGTATAGCTCTTGTAATATTCATCTTAGTGGAAATAAAAAATACGTATCGATTTCTTTTTCACTGTTCTATAGTTTGCAATAAAAAAATAATCAGTTTAATTTCTCAGGAGACTTCCTAATTTCCCTACAGCCAGGGAAATTTTCTTCCACAATGGTTGTTTCTCTCTGCAAGGAGATGCGAGTAGGTATTTTTCAGGGTAAAAGATGATAGACTGTTCTGCCAGTAGGTATCTTTTCTCTTGTATAACCCCGAAAAATGAGCATTGTTGCGCGGGAATAACTACGCTTTTTTCAGAATTTATATAAAACCTAAATCTTGTAATGTTTGTGTAATTTTATTTATACTTTTAAGCTCTATTTTGAATTACCAATAACTAGCCAATCGACTAAGTAGAGTACAGTTTTTATACCCTTTAATTTTACATATCTTACAACTGGTTTCAGTTTTGTGAAAAGATATGGAGCTGTACATAAACCAAATGAAACACAATTAAATTGGTATAATATGTTGCAAAAAACGAATCTTAACAACTTTTTTGACTACTGTGCATAGGGATAAGGAAATATGCATCTTTAAGATCAGTTTTCCCCAAGAATGCGTATTTTGAAATAAAATTTTTTGCCGTCCTATGTAGTCTTCTATTTTGCTAACCGGAGTGGTGTCCTATTGAAAGGCATTTTATAATCCTGTACCCACTCTATTATTGAACTGTTTACCTTTAATTTCTGCCAATTTTGAACGTATAATTCTAGTTCAGACGGATGGCTAATTAAATTATTGAAAGGGAGGGCTAAGGCACTAATCCCACGGACCATAGCTGTTTCTGTAATTCATACCGTAGTTGTCTTGGCAGGATTTAGTACTCTCTTTGAGATTTAATTTTGATGGTTTACAGTTGCCAGCTGGTGGATACTTCTCTATCATACTGTTTGTTTTTTTTTTTTTTTATCTTTTAGTCCTTTTAATACGTGATTGTACCATCTAAAAACTATCTATCTGAGTATGTAGTTCTGGCCTCGCAGGTATGATTTCCTCGTTTTTTTTTTTTTTTTTTTTTTGCCTATTAACAAAGCGTGGTCTTTACTTTGTTCAGGACCATCTGGTGCTTCTGATGTTGGTAAGTCTTGATTCGGATAAGTTATTTCCTCCGCTAGCGTGAGAGGATCATCTAATGCATCTGCAAATGCAAAAGATTTTCCTTGGTTTTGCTACTTATTATATCGATTGCATCTGCAAATGTAACGATCTATTAGCCTAGTTACAGCATCTGCAAATGCTGCAATTTCTGTTTTTGAACAGAAAAATAGGTTCATGAATATGTTCACTACCTGCAACTGCAATTGCAGACAGTGGGTACGATCGATTGTATCTGCTAATACAACGAACTATTCACCTTTTTGCTTGCTGCTTAACGCTGGTTATGCTTTCGTCTGCATCTGCAAATGCAACGATTTTTTAGCATATTTACAGTATCTGCAAATACTGTAATTTCTGTTTTGAACAGAAACCAAGAGTGTAATAATTCGCTACCTCCAATGCAATGATTTTATGTAAGATGGTTGCAATAGTATGGTGGTTATTTGTTTTTGGTGGTTATTTGTGTTTGTATCTGCAAATACATAGCACTATACAGTTTTATTTTTGTCAATACATATATCCTTTACATCGGCAAATGTAGGGATATAGTGTGCCTCTATCCACTCCAACATAATACACCTACTGACGTGGAGGCTGTTGGGGGGCCTTCACATCTGCAAAATGTGAAGGCCAATTTTAGTTAAAGTTATTCGCATCTGCAAATGCGAATTTGTAAATAGGTATTGATATTATTTATTAACATCTCCTGCAAGCAATGTTTACTCCAATTTTTTCCCTCACCGGTCGGCTCATATCAACACGAATTGTTTAAAAATAATGCGTTCCGGTATACATCGCTTCGACAAAGCCGAACGATAACATTCCGATAAATTTATAACGAGCGGCTAAATCCCGAGTTGTAATCCAAAATACTGCGCGCGATGCGACACGAATCCATGTCTACGTCCTAGCAAACTTTCTATTAACTTACCTTTTTCCCTTAATTTTGGGTTACTTTGGGTTAGCCTTGGGTTAGTTTTGGTTAGCACTTGGTTAGTTCTTGTTGATTGATCCCCCGTTGCGAGCAAAGCGAACGGTGGGGCATGCAAAGCTATAATAATACCCAACTTGGGTTTTAGTCGCTCCGAAATTATGAGTCAGCTTGCCTTTGTGGCTAGTTTTTAATGGTTAATTTCGTAAGAAAAGGGCACTCTTCGACTTACTTAATTTTTTTTTTTTTTTTTTCTTTTTTTTTTTGAAAATTATTTATTAATGCAGTAATAACAATAATTACAGTATACATAGTCCTTAATCCTCTAGACAGTGTTTTTAACACTGGTATTGGGGATAATTACATTTTAGTAATAATAACAGTACGATTTCTTATAAACTCTCTAGTATTGTGGCTATGAATATCCTTTGAAATTATTATGATAATATTTGATTTTTATGTTTTATTTATTATCCTGTAGATAAGTGGATCATGATTAAATATAACTTTTAGTTTTTTGTTTTTTGCAATATTTGCATCAAATCGAATTGTAGTTTATAGTCCCACATGTGGCCCATAAGGGGATCAATTATCGAAAACGTGATAATAATACGAAGGCATTATAACCATTAGTTTCTATTTTTTATATTCCTTTATATGGTAAAAACGTTTTATTCTATGTAAAACATTAATAAATGTGCAGGCCAACCGGTATATTTCCTTAGTCAGCCTTTTGATTGTGTTATGTAACCACTTTTTGTGATTGAATAGTATTGCTTTGGTAGGATGTACGATTACGATTAGACGAGATTACTAGAGAACGATTCGAATAGCTCGTATCGTTAACTTTTGCTTATTATTTATATTCATTTCGATATAATATATTTCAATTCCGAATATATTGTTTGATTCTGTGTATAATTGTGCACAGACGACAAATGTAACAATGTTTTGTCATGCCCTCGTATATAAATAACAGTTTGTTAGTAATTTTTGACTGTAACCCGTTCGCACTCTATTTTATTCTAATATAGTTAGTTTTAGAAGTTTGAGAGTATTTTCCATTTTAATTTTATTAGGTAAAAAATTAAGGGTTACAAGTGTGCATATTTATTCATAATACTAAGGTAGCTTAGTATTATACACATCATGCTTTTATACGAGAGATAGTTTCTGTTTTTATATATATAAGAGCACCAGATATTTACGTACATTTGAAATTTTGGCATATAATCTTATGTGTACTCACCCCCTGATTCGCTTCTTCCGATGAATATTGCTCCCTTTTTTCGCCTCCTTTGCGAGCAAGACATATCACTACACATACACTGTACTTGAAATACGATTTCTAGGCATTTTTCTTCTTAAAACCAAAAGAAAGAACCGATTTACGGATTCTTGCTTGTCACCGATCGGTACAAAATTGTAATGACGCATCAAGGCGATAAGCTCGAGCGGCTAGCCAGGGTCGGCTGAATCACCATGTTTTTAGATAACTTCTTTAAAAATTGTACCGATTGGGAAAAAGTTGTATACTACAAAGTGTAATGAGGGACGGCGAAGATGCGAAGGATAATTCATATCATTAATTAATTAATTCATATTATTAATTGATGATGTTCATGTACCGGATCCTATCTGCAAATTATTCAATACTTGTAAAAACTTAATGACTAGTCAAATTGTATGTGAATCACAAGCTTGGCTATTTCTTAGAATTATCTGAAATTATGTAATGGAGCCACACGATTCAATGGGGTTTCTGCATAAAAATATATTTCCGGTTATGGTGTATTATTTAGGGCGCATTAAATCTGCTCTACCTAGTCAAAAACACCTATTATAAAAATAAAAAAATATCGCTAGACAATAAAAGAAAAGTAAGCAACATTGATAAAACAATACATAGCTTTGTATGTCTACAAATACCAGCAGCAAAACGATTCTCCGGCATTTCATATACTTTAATTCGAATGCCAACATCGTCTGAAACATCTTTAAGTGACCGACATGAAAGTGGCTTGTCCCAAAATATAATCTTTAACAAAAACAGACTGACCCTAGGAATGTATATGTTCAAATATCGAAAACGCTTAAAGAATATACCATAAATTACCTACTTAAAATACTAACAACCTAACAATGCAACTCACTTCCGCAGCAGATAATTATGTTTTCTGAAATTATTTAGCTTGATGTTCAACTAATATAATATAAGACTGTTTGTTCCTAAGGTGAACTGGTAGTTGAGATGCGTTTCAAATTTCATCCACATTTTAGTTTAGACCAGGTATAAACGGTAGTATGTACAAGATAACTTAATTTAAGGCTATAATAGTATATTACGCAATGAGAATTTATTAATACGACCTGAGCCTAGCTTTCAAAATGTACTAAGTAAATAATAACTATGAACTGTCAAAATGGGTAAATTTGAAATATCATGGTGTGATATTACATTTTGAATGGTTTATCTTAATGAATAGCATTAAAGTACAGGTAGTAAATGTCTAAAATAGTATATTATTTCACGAGTATTATTATGCAGGCCATAATAAACGATAGTGATTATAACAGGCGCCGCTTGCGGCGAGTTTTATAATCACCAGAGTTTATTATGGTTCATTATATGTGAGTCAAATAATATAATCTATCTACAACTATCCTTAAGCACAAAAACTTTACCAAAAAGCCAAATTTTTAACATTTACGTCAACCGAGACATCAGCACATACCTATATTGACATTTCTCGTTTCCGTAGTTGCGCTCTCTGATTGCCTATCACGAATTCATAATTACACCTGCTTTATGAAACTATAATTACACTGGCTGTATTATGCATAGCATAATGCTCTTACTATTATAAGTATTATGCGTCTGTTATTAAATGGTTGTAGATATATGAAATAAAGTATAGGGGTAGAAAAAATAGGAAGGATTTGCAAGCCAGCTTGGAGGTTACTCGGAGTGGTTGGTTAGCTCCTACATTGACGAACTCCTAATTTAGACCATAGTATATTATGCAATAAGAATTTAATGATGGCTATTAAGACATGAGCATGAGAGTTACGATACGAGTCGTAGGCGAGACCTCTGAAAATCACTTGACATTCCGTAATTTCTTCCGAAACCAGTAAAAACTTAAGGGTCTTAGAATCGCAAGAAATTTCCGAAAATAATTACATTTTAGTCATTACAAACAGTTACATTAAAACTAGGATTATTAAAAATGTATGGAAAATTTTTCTCTGTCGTCAAATATTTATTTAGGAAATTACCGAACAGTCGAGTCGGTTCAGAAAAGCAAAGTCCTTGATTGTGCCTCCCCAGCTAGACATTTAACAGCTTCTAATCAAGAGCTATGACAGTCGTGTTATTATCTGGTTCTTACCACCCATATAATCAGAGATAGACCAATCAAAGCGTCTGACATATAGTTCCCTTCATTTTACTGATTTACAGTCCGTAGTGTTTAACATGATATTAAAGCCGCCATTTGCAGTATACAGGTACATGACACTCATGTGACTCATGCCACAGGTGTACAGATTTACATATTGCCAACTGTACATCGCTTTTCTCCTTTTGCAAACTATGATTAAAGCTGGATTTATAGATTTACATAACATAAGCATAGCATAAATATAGCATAGCATAAGCACATAACAATAAATGGTCGGTTTATAAATGGGCTTGTGTTATGTTGCGCCTGAGGTGTGAAGCGAAAATACTAACCTTACAAATGTCATAATTTTGTTTAATTTTTTAAAAGATGTATATATATTGTAGCCTTACAACTTTATTGAATATCGCATATGTCATTCTCTCAAAAGGTAAACACAATTATAATTCGGTGTTTTCATTGGTCGAACATTAGAAGTTGAACATTGGTCAACTTCTTATGTCAAGCATATGTTATGTCGACCTATAAATTGCCTGACTCGAATTTGAATGTTTAACTTCTTATGTTTATGCTATGCTTATGTTATGCCAATCTATAAATCCAGCTTAAGGGCGGTTACCAAAAAATTGCTTTTTACATACAGCTAAGATAAGCCAAACAATTTTCCTTTGAGAAGTCTAAAAATAAGTTCTATGTAATTATTTGTATCGGTTGACTTTGGTAGTATGCCGTTGTTAATATGGAAGGCACGAAGTATTAGCTTTTTCCATCATATCACACACTCTTTTTAAAGTTAACATAATTGCATAGATAATACAAAAAATATACGAAATATTTCAAATCTTCAACGTCAATTTTCACCAGATATGTCTTTCATACAAGTTTGGTTTGAATTCAAATCATTTATGTGAATTAAAAACCTAATATATTCTATCCAAAAATAGATCTTCCGTTCGTAAATAATACATTAGTATATTAAGGTCCTATAATTTTGAAAGACCATATTTTTGCGGGGAGTTACCTCTAAATGTCATTTAAAACGTGTATTTTATACTATTTGTTCTAGTTTGCACCTTTTTTAATGAAAAACATTAATTTATTCTATTCCCGATAAGTAGTGGCGTAGGCACCTTATCATTTTTGATGTCTTTATTACCTGGAAATGATGTCATTTGTATCGTGATCCCATTGAAAGCGGTCGCAATTTTTGTGGGCCTTGACACTGAACAATTTTGTTATATCATACATCAACCAAAGTAGTGTCGAAAAGAGGTTCTTTTCGACACTTCTTTGCGTGTCGAAATGGAATCATTTTGAGCGCAAAATAGGAAAAATAGTATATTAAGATACTAGTTTTAAAAGACCATATTTTTTTCCCACGAGCAGAAATTAGGAAACGACCCGCTTGCGGAGAGTTTCCTAACGTGCGAGTGCGCTAAATGTCTTTTAAAACGTGTATTTTATATTATTTTTTCTATTTTGCAGGTTTTTTTTAATGAAAAACATTAATTTATTCTAGTTGCGATCAAAAATTGGGCGGCCATCTTGTCACTTTTGACGTCTGTATCAGTAGGAATTCCATTCAAAGCGGTGTCGATTTTTTATTAGTGAGCCTTGACATTGAACAATTTTGTTAATCATAGCAATCAGTCAACAAAAGTAGTGTCGAAAAGAGGTTCTTTTCGACACTCCTTTGCGTATCGAAATGGAATCATTTTAGACGCAAAATAGAAAATACTTATTTGTGTGTTTAGAGCGCAAAGTAAGGGATTGCCGCATGAGAAAAAATGTTACTGCAGAGCGCAGTAATCTTTCGAAAACGGCAATCTTACTTTGCGCTCGAAAAACACACAGAACTTTTTCTACAGCTCCATTTTTTTTAAATTAAATGCACATTTTTCTTCATACTTATTCTGAAATTTGCAAATGACTGTCAGTTTTGACATATTATTCGGCATATATTATAGAACAGGAGTGCCAGCAACAACTGTAATAAGCGCACGACTGTCATTTCTTTAGTTTCGATTGCCGTGACTATTCATAGCATACTCGACGGAAAAAGTGAGAATTTTCTTTTCCATGTTCGCGCTACAGCGCAAAATAAGGATCCGCGACATTCGTCGATTTTGCGATTTCATTTCAATTTACTAATTAGTTATTTTGCGCGCGGCTGCAGAAAAAGAATATTTTGTTTCGATTTCAGTGACGACAAAAATATAATTTCTGAGATTCCCACAGCCCATGTTCTAACAGTGAGGAATGACGCTAATTACCTAAAGATGTTAAATTCGTGAGAAAACGTTTCCTGTAACTGTTGTTGCACGAAGTAAATTAATACTCTTAAACAGGGTTAAATGGCTAACAAACGAATTCAAATAGAAGCAGAACTTAACAATCTAAAGAAGTATGTTTTGCAGATTGATGTAAGGCAATAGTTTCACATTTGGGAAAATATCTATGACACCATAAAACTTTAAAGAAGAATACTGTAACAAATGGCAATATAATTTCTAAACCTTGTCGCATTTTGTTTGATTCATACAGGATGTTTATAATGGTGCTACACTTGTCACGTTTTAGTTGAGTAATGCAATTATTTTAAAAAGGCCATTTAATTCATATACATAAATAACATTTAAAACTCTTGCAAATAAAACAAATTCGCTGTAGAGATGTTTTCATCACTTGCGGCCTGTTTACAGATCCTTAATTGCATTTTGCTTGTTTGCTTGCTAAAGTTTTTCGTAAATATCTGTTCTTGAAGCAAGATAAATAAATCTTATCCTTGTACTTTTTTGTTAGGTTCAAGACCTTTTTTTATCCCCTTTTTAGTATTTATTTACCTTTCAATGAAATGTTTTCTATAAGTAAATTAATGTAAATAGGCATAAGCAAGAATCCAAGTACTTACAGTTTTTGCGAGTAGTTTCAATATTCTCAAAGCAGCTATCTTGGTAAGAAAATAGTTTATTCTATTCACAAATGAGTTGAAAAAGTTTTCCTTTAGTTTCAAAGTATAATAGTGCTGCAGTTGTTTAATGGGCCCAACCATGGGCTCGTTGTTGGAGAATTAAAAAGAAAGTATGTATATTGAATGGATTTGTAACTGCATTCACCATAAAGCGACGAGTAAGAAATGAAGCAGTGGATATTACTGTCTCATAACATGTCGAATTGAACAACAGTCAAAGTACTAAACCTTCAGTTTCCGGAATATTAAAATATCCAAATCAGTTCAACCTTGCAAAGGATCTTTAATCTTAATGACGCAGAACTATTATCCATACAAAACTTAATTAACATAAGCAGGGTCGGACGCAGGGATGTGGGGGCCCGGGGCAAAGAAAAAAGTGGAGGTCCTTTCAATTAGTAAATATCTATTGATAATTTTATTTTTACATTTGAAAAAGAAATTTCCACTATTACAATAAAAAAAAAATTCTCATTGTTATAAAATTTTTGAATCCAAGGTTTGTGGAGGCCTTCAATATGTGGAGGCCCCGGGGCTTACGCCCCGGTTGTCCCGCCGTAAATCCGGCCCTGAACATAAGACCTGAATGAAGATGATGACCACAGCCGATTGCAGTTTTGTGAAGAGATAACTATATATCCAATTTTGAGGGAATGCCCCTTCTACTTAATCGACATTGTAAAAATAACTCAAATTTATGTTTTTATCACAAGATTACACTATCATTACTATTGTTAGCTCGAATAACGACAGCAGTGAGACTACAGAACTGAACATTCCAAATGAACCAAATAGTACACTTAAAATAATAAGACACATAAGAAAAATTATTTCTAAAAGACAACCAGTGACGTATTATAAAATGTTAAATTAGGACATAACCTGTGAAATATTTTTAAAGCTTTAATAAGCAAGTGTCGTTAAATATATCATATATCAACCAAATCTATCCAGAAATGCCGTCGAGTTATAGTTTTAGACCCTTCGACGAAAAGTTAAAATTGTGTTGTGCATCTGAAAGGTACTCGAAACAATACAATCTCGACGAGTTATTACAGTCAAGCAGATTATTATTTGTGAGTTCATATAAGAAAAGAAAACGAGACCCTTCTCGATATTCATCAAGTCTTCAGACACAATAGTAATATTGGTAGTTTTGATAGCGGAAATAAAATTGGTGAACTTGTTCTGGTCGATTTGTTTTTTTACACTCACAGATAAGACACTAGATACTAGAATAATATTCAAGGAGGCTTCTTACTAGGTAATAGTACAGAAACGAGATTGCCTCAGTATCTGAGACATGTTTTGTATATCTTTATGGAGCCAAAAGGTAGTCAAAGGTATAAACTATTATTTATGTGCAAATTTAAGGAGATATCACTTTGAAAGCCGATTATTTCTTGGCTTAAAGCCGTTAAAAAATATTAAAATTTTGCATTTGCTGAATTCAATTTGAGCTGGTTTTGTTCACACCACACACGGAAGCGGTTTCAGTCACCTTGAAGACCTCCGCTATTAAAATGTGTACGATAAAACTTTAGATCCTCGGCATACAGTAAATAGACGGAATTCTCGAAGCATATCTTCTTCTTCTTAGTCTAACGTCGAGAACGACGTGAAGTGATCACAACTCTTCTCACAGTCTCTCGCCATCTTCCACGGTCAGTAGCCGTTCTAATGGCTTCCACTAGTGGACGCTCGGTTACTTCTGATACAATGTCTGTCCATCTAGATGGGGAGCGTCCGCGTCTCCTCTTGCCAAGGGGTTTGCCCTGGACAATCAATCTTTCGATGTTGTCGTGACGAGTTATATGTCCGAAGAAGTTCAGTATTCGCGCTGATGTCAAGCTACTGAGACGGTTTGATGGTCCAATCTAGTTCAGCACTGACACATTGGTCCGATGTGCCGTCCACGGTATTCGTAGCATTCTTCGCCATACCCACATTTCAAAGGCGTCGATCCGGCCGGCGCCTGTCGGCGGTCTTTATAACCCCTGTCTCGGAAACGTACCAGAAAATAGAGAACACCATGGCATGGACTAGTGATTTTTTGGTATTGATGGATATATGTCGATCTTTCCGTATTTTATGTAATTGAATCATTGCTGTTCGGCCATCACGCATATCACCACTTCATTAATGAATAGACGGAAAATAAATGATCCAATATTGAAACCTTGAGGAAACCCATAAGATGACTAAAGAAATCAGACGACATGGAAGTACAGACAACTGTGCCGCTCCTGAAAGGTACGAAATCTCCAGATAAACCGATTTCTCGAAACCTTTCACCAAGCTCGAACGTTTTCGATATGTCGTATATATATTTGCTGTTCCACAGATGGCACTGAGAAGTCTTGGTACAATGCTAGGTTAGTAGCAGTGGAACGACCTTTGAAGAAATGTGATATATTGTTCGCAGGTGTAAAACTTTTTTTTTGCAAAAATTGACTCACATTTGGTAGTTGATAATATAGAAACATCGCTGTAATTTTCGATACTCATTTTGTCGTCCGACATGAAGATATATATAAACCTTGTGTTTCCAGGTGATTCGAAAATGGCAAACTTCCACATGGAAAACAGCTTAAAATATGTTACACAGAAGTGACACTAGAAAAGGATAGTTTCTCAGCAGTGAAGATGATGTACAGAGGCTCACAGCGTCATAAATTAAAAGTCGGGAATGGATTAGAAAATCGCATAACTTTTCTAATAATTATTGAACGTGAACTGACAAATATGGCACCATTATAAATACTTTCAATTCCTTTAAAACGACGGTAAATCGATCTCGGTAAGGCCGATTTGTTGATGAATTTCACGCAACTATATGAAAACAAAATTAACTTTTTTTGAAATAATCCGGGTGTTTTCTCTTCGTTAAACCAGTCTGTTTATTTAATGTGTGTAAAATTGAATATCTTAAATCTGCATTGAAATTACACCCAAACTAACCCAACCACAAAATCGACCAATTTACTATTTTTTTTTTTAGTGAAGTTATTCGGTATAACAATGCTTATCAAAATGTATTTAAGGCACCATTGTAGATACTTTCAATTCCTTTAATGACAATAAATCGATCCCGGTAAATCCGGTCGCTGCGATGATGAATTTGACTTAACTGTATGTCTCTTATGAAGACCAAATTAACTTTTTTTAAATGATCCGGGTGTTTCTGGATCAGTCTGTTTCAATTTGTATAAAAGTGAATATCTTAAATCCTGATTGAAATTGCACTCAAACCCAACCCCAAAATTAACCAATTTACTAGTTTTTCAGCGCAGTTATTCGGTATAATAACGCGCATATTGAAAATTTCCTAGTATTAGCTACCCTAGGAATTGAAATCTGAAGACGACAATAACTTCGATTTAACTATATTTTAGCATAAAACAATATACAGATCCCGAGTCGGTCACGCAAATTAAACTTCCAAATCTGCCATTAATACGACCAAATTCATGGAATTCAAATTTTATTATTTTAAGTTTTGGCTTAAAAACGGGGAAATAATATACCTGAAACACTGAACTGAAATTGACAACCAAAGTAAATTCTATTCATTATAGAAATGTAATAATCTGACCACAGATTAGAACGGTTCTTATAAAGAATAATAATTTCTTTATCGAGACGAGAACTCATTAGAATATCCATATCCAGTTTTCCTTTAGTTTAGAAGTACTTATATTCACTCGCTATTTAGGAACTGCATTCAATGTATACCAGTTATTTCGACTTCAATTATTAAAAAACGCCTAGACATAATTCTTTATACATGTGAACGAACAAACACTACTTAGCTATGCCACTACTTTATTTCGTGCGAACCGTTACAGAGTTTACACGACTACATAAAGTATCTTAATAGTTCTATTAAATCGGTATGTTTCATATCAGAAGGTAGAAAGGTGCCTTTGGCAATGGTTCTAAATTGCGGAAAATAAAGATATTTTCTCAAAACCATTATAAAAAAGACCTAGAATATATTAATGTAGTCACGTTTGAAGTATTTTTATTTAAAGTTCATACATTACAATTTTATTGATCAATACAATCACTTTGGAAGCAAATGCTACGAACCAAACGAACAAACTTTAAGCCAATGACCTGACCCTTAAAGAAATAATTGAATCCGTCATTTGAGAGAGAGCAAAAATCTTGCATTAGGAAGGCGAACATTTTTAAATCAAATTGCGTGCACATATTATAGTCATGCACATAAATATATTTGTTGGTTGTGAGATGATGGAAATTGCTTTGGGTGCGTATTATGAACCGTACTTGACGGGACGCAGCGGTAAGATGTTGTTAGTTTACTAACATGTTGTTAGTTTACTAACAATATCTTACCGCTGTGTCCCGTCAAATACGGTTCATAATACGCACCCAAAGCAATTTCCATCATCTCTGTCATACGGCTGCATCGACCTGACGAGATCCATACAGATCGAAACGCGTCGTCGATTTTGCCGACAGAGATGGTGGAAACTGCTTATGGTTCACACACTTTGGCTTTCCATAATTTTGGAGACCTTAGTAGTGAATTGAACTCGCATCTGGTATATAATGTCCGCTAAAGCCACGGTTTTTCTTCTTCATATTTTTAAAATGGACGGACGATAATTAACTTTTTTGATGTATATATATATATATAT
>MU182274.1:103437-117315 GCA_016904865.1 Pissodes strobi | reverse complement strand
ATCAAATCCCAATAGCCATTATACAGGATCTCGGAAACCATAAGAGATACGAAGTCTGTTAAATGAAGGCAAAGTTGCGCAATTTAGGGGTCATTGATATGCCGCGCCGTTGAGAAACTTAGAAAATTTCGATTACTTCCGGAGATATCCGTAAAAAAAACCGAAAAGCAGCTATTTTATTTTTATTGTTTCCTGACTTTATTTGAAGAGATAATATATCATAAATTGAACATTATTATTACACCGTTTTCTCCTTTATAAGATGTCCGTATCAAACTTTAAATTTAACGTTTCGTGTCCGGGCCCCCAACATCAACTTAATTTTTTTAAAGACAGACCTGGATTTTTTATTTAATTTTTTTGTGTTGGTGTTTTTAATTTTTCGTCATAATGTTGCTAGTACAAACATTTCGGCCATGCTACTGTAGCCTTTATCAGTGTAATTTCATATACGTGAATGACATCTCATAATTCATTTAAAAACACATATTTCACAACAACACGTTTAAAAAGACATACACTTTTCATAAGTAACAGGAGTTTTGAAAAGTCTTACTTTACGTCACTAGTTAAAAAATGTAAAACTTTAAGTAACTGGTTGCACAAGTTCTACACAAGCTAACTTTTTCATTTTGAAGATATAAAAATATTTTAATTTTTAGAAGGGATATTTTCAAAATTAGAAAAAGATTGTATGAATTTTGCGGAAATACACTCGTTGCACAAAATAAGGCCTTTCCTAACTGGTTACATAAATTAATTATTAAATTTTGTGAAATTTTGTCATTAACAGGTATAATTTTTAACTTCTATGAGGATTTATTTCAGTAAAACGTGTGTTTATATTGAAAATACTTTTCAAGAAAAGCAAACGTTTCACTAAATCTATTGAATAGATGATCTAGTTTCTCGGCTAGATAAAATGATAAAACTCTCCCGCAATTTTCTTCCTATGTGGATACTTCAATACTCACAGCTTTACATGACCTAACTGAGGAGCGTTGAGAGACCGGTGTGTGAGATAGATTATTACCCTAGAAACATTCCACAATATTCCTTTGGAATTATAAAAAATACTGTTTTATTTAGGTGGCCACAATTATTTCCTTTCTCTTTATTTTTTCTCCAATAAACACGATGTTATTTAGTGTTTCCTCATTTAATACGAGGCCGGAAAAACTTATATATTATTTAGCATGCCTATGAAACGTAACTCCGGAATGAATCGATGAAATTTAAAAATCAAATCGTTGATGAATAGAGAATTGAAAGACACGGCTCAAATAAACTAGCTTGCGGCATGAAACTTCAATGTTAGCTGTTTCTTCAAAAACATTTTTAAAGATATACACTTTAAATTTACCATAAAATGGATACCTGGATATTAGATTAAATCTAGTTGCCTCATTTAACAGTTAGAGGGGAAGGGAACTATTTACATTGCACCGGAGGCTACCTAAGATTGATGCTACATTATTAACCCATTATTGCCCACTGTTCCATAATTGGAACATCAGTATTTCCGCGATATAAGTCAAAACGGGTATTTCGAGCGGCGGGCAAATGTTTTCAGGATGGATAGTAACATGTGTCGCTTACATTCGCCGCCGGCATCAGTTACTTATCGAGTGTGGTAGAGTGTGTATCGAGTCAGTGTAAATCAGGTTTTCAGTTTAAAAAAATGGCATCAAGCACGTAAGTCATATTTTATTGTTGTTTGTTTATGTTTATTGTTTTCTCTATGTGATAATTAGCACAGTATATTGTGCAACCATTATCTGTCGTTGGTGGTTCATATTTTTTTGTCACATTTTTTTTGTGTACAATAAATTGTTGTTGTTCCAATATCGGAACACTGGGCCTACTGTCGGTATGAATTCCAACATTTATTTTAGTCCACTTTCTACTGAGCAAATCATTCAAATGTTTGAGGATGAAGATTTCTGGACTGACTTGAATAGAGCTGATGTATATATTACCCCTTCCAATGATGACGATGCGAGAAGTGATGAGGACAGCGGTGACGAAGAGGAAGACAAAAACATCAATCACCTTAGTGGACCACAATTGCGCGCTCAAGCTACAGCTACTATTTATTCTAATCAAGGTACTATGAGAGTGGGTGAAGATGAAGATTCAGAGGTGACATCAGAACATGAAGAAGACAATATTCCCTTAGCAGAATTGCGAAGACGCTTGCGAAGAGAACAAAATTTGCGAAATTGGGTAAAATCTATTGAACTCGTTCCTCCTGTTAACACGTTCCCAAAGTTATCAAAAAATATTGTTTGTGCAGACCCTGTTGAATATTTTGAACTGGTCCCTTATTTTGGAAGACACTCAGCCAAACAATTCATCAGAGGAAAGCCGATAAGGTACGGCTACAAAATGTGGTGCTTGTGTGAACCGTTGGGCTATTTGATGCAGTTCAAGCCTTATCAGGGAAAACAAGAAGGACGAGCAAATATAGATTTGGGTGTTGGAGGATCAGTTGTAATGTTCTTGCTTTCAAAACTACCCAAAAATATATACTTCAAAATCTATGCCGATCGGTATTTTTCTTCCATAAAGCTTGTAAATCGACTTCAGGAACTTGGATATGGATATACAGGTACGATAATGCCAAACAGAACAGAGAAATGTCCAATAGTTTCTTCGAAGTTATTAGAGAAACAAGAAAGAGGCTCTTATGATTTCTGTACAGACACAGACAGCCAAGTAACTGTTACAGCGTGGAACGATAATAGGGCAGTTTTAACAGTTAGTTCCTGTGACACAGTTACCTGTGAAACAACCATTTGTAATATCAAGATATAATAAATACATGGGCGGAGTAGATAGGATGGATGAAAATATCGATCGCTACCGAGTAGCTATCAGATCTAAGAAGTGGTGGTGGGCAAATTTTGCGTTTGCTATTGACACAAGCATCCATAATGCTTGGTAAGTGTACCGGCGAAATAAGGATTCACCTGTTATGGACTATCTAGCTTTTCGTCGATATGTGGTGCAGGCTTATTTGAAGAAATATAGAAATCCCATTATAGGCGGAGGGCGATCCAAAACTCCAAAAGAAATTGGAAGTCGTGTTTTAGAAAATGTCGATGTGCCCTTTGTAAAAAAATGCAACAATGAAATGTGAAAAATGCAATGTTAATTTACATGTTGCATGTTGTAAATCATTTCATTTTAAATAAATTAAGTTTGTTTTACCATTATATCCTAATTAAAAAAAAATAGTACCTGTTAGTAGGCCCAGTGTTCCAATATTGGAACACAATTTTTTGAAAAAACTAAAGTAAAGAATGTTCTAAAAATGATAAATTATGTTTTTTTATATTTATTTGAGGTGCCTGTTAAGATATTTTAACGTTCTTATTAAAAAAAATAATTCGGGCAAAAATGGGTTTTAATATATATTTTTAGCTTGAAAACACAAGAAAACTATTTTTTTTTCTAGAGTAAAGATGTTTTATTTCCGAAATACATCATTAGTAATGCAAAAGTTCTAAGTTTTAAAATTAAATAAACTTTATATCAACAAAGAAGATGTAATTAAACCCAAAATATGTTGCCTATATGTCGCTGACTTATTGGTATCGACTGAAAATATAATGTTAAGAAACGTAAAATAAGTACTATTATTATTAGGTACTGTTTAGAGAAAAACGCAATATAGTGAGCTAGGCCAACATAATCGTATATGTGTGTTTAAACATTTTTTAGACGGTTATAGCCAATCTTTGTTTAAACAATATTTCTGTTCACGTGCCCTAATGTGGAAAATTTAAAAATGCACTTCGTGGACAATTCATGTATAGTCATTTTTACGGACTTGTTCTTATTTGAATCCCATAATGTTCTCCCTAGTAGTTCAGATAATATACATTCGTCAGTTCGTTCAACTCTAAATCATCGTTGGCGTTCCACCTGAGGCAAGGTCTCGCCGACGCGATCTAGAGAACGGAAATAATTTCGCATTTTTTCATACTTCTTGTAGAACGTTTAGCAGATAACTTTCGTATATATGAACTAGGTTTGCATATTCGGAATTATTATCACAAACACTAATGTGCCAAAATAATGACAACTATAGTAAGTGAACATAATAAAGACTTTGCATGATCTTTGTCGGAAAAATCGAAATCGTTTCGACCTATGCAGTAGTATGCAGGTCTAGTAATGTAGCCATCTAGCAGAGATGACGGAAAGTGATCAGTAATTTACATAATTATATATAAAGAAATGTGACGGCGCACAGTGTGACGAAATTGAAAAAAAATGGACATCAATGATTAAATTAGCGAATGTTTGTATTGATATAATAATCATGAATATTGATAAAATTAAGCGAAAATATTTGCTTTACAGTATATTTTTAATTTATTATTACACAGAGTGTGGTATAAGTTTATTTAGAAACAAAAATTCCCAGATCTAAAGGCCTACTAACCTAGTTCTAAATAATAATATTCGTTAATACGAATCATTATACTCATCCCCTCTTCCATATGCATATCATCTAATAAGTCCTGCGCTTCTGGATATAGTGAAAAAAAATCCAACTGTATTTTCGTCGAATCGATGAAATTAATGGGTCTGACGAAATTAACAAATTATGCAAAATATCTTCCATGTTTTGTTTTCTGCCAATTTTTCTAGAAAAGTTTTGACGAAATGCCCTAAATTCTTTATTTCTAGCTTCGGAAGCTTCTTCGGTCAATTTCCCAATTGGAATCATATTAAAATGTTTACAAATATCTGCCACATGTATCAAAAGCATGTGAACAGTTGAGGGCATATAATACCAGCTGTATAGATATGTAAATATCTGAATCCCTATCGACTAATGCAAAATAAATACCACTGCAGCATGTGAAACAAAAGCATTTTTTTCTAAGAATAGCAAATATTAGCAAATACAAAATTTGCGCTTTTCGTCTCTAAAGGTGGCTGTGTTATACAAATCTAAAAATTTTTTTATAAGTCAACGAAAACATTAACTTTGTAAAAAGACTGTAACGAAAAAAAACGTTACCCTTGTACTTACCGCATAATTTTTCAAAAAATTAACAGAAATATATTACCAAAGGTTTACAGATTGTGCACACAAAAAATAATTTTTAAACAACTAATACTTTTGTAGTACATTTATTTTTTAAAATGGGCAACGCTTTTGCCTAAATTTTTGTGACTTACGGAAGGGCAAGTTTCAATTAAATTTATTTGGAAACTAAAAGTTGTAAAAAAAAATTAATGTGAACCAACATAGCCTAGGGTATTGCCAATTTGTGATGATGAAAAAAAATAGTACTTTTCAATGTTGACTTTTACCCAGATGTCCACTTTTTTCCCATATCGATACACAGTGCGGCGTAGTGGTACGATATTAAAAGCAATATATTTCAAAGGTGAGGTATTCTTTTAAAATCTAATTTGATGTGATGCACACAGTACTTATCTTTAGTCTACAAGTATATACGGAAGATAAGAAAACGAAAAAGTATGACATATAGGCGGATCCACATTTTGCTTTGAATTTGCATGCCAAAAACATGCCATTTGCTCATTTAAAATTAATTTTATTGGTGGGGGAACAAGCAAATTAAAATGTAATTTTACGTGTATATACAAAGTAATAGCGAAATTATCAACTAATTCAAACTAAAATGCATTTAAATTTTATACTTTGTACCTATGTAAAATGTATTTCCGTACTAATTGCTTTCTCAAAAACTTGGATTCATATAAAATTACGAAATACATGTGTTAGGCTTAGAGTTAAGACTCCATCCACTCAGTCGCAGTTGTCTTAATTTTCTGGCTTAGTGCTTCTGTAGGCAATGAGACCAATTAGATATATGTGGATTGGCACTCAGTGCTCAGAGAAGCAAATTGTCGCCAAGAGACAAATTCAAAATGTTTTAAAATTTAAATAAAAAGCGCCCTCCTAGGGGTAGTATAATAACCCAAATCCCGTTTTATAAATCACCCTTTCATCCAGTCGCTTTTTGAAAGTATATTTATATCCTCCTCATATAATAAAATAAGTTGCAAAATGGACAAATCAAACTTTTCCTACGACCACCTATGAAAATGAGAAAAAAGCACAGTTAACGTAGCTAGAAAGCGCCTTATATCACACGCGTGATGAAAAATTTTTAAACACAAGTGCTGGAAAGTAGTTTCAACAGGACTCTATTTGAATAGATGGCGGATGCTGTCAATTTGGCAGTATATTAGATTTGACATGGACACGCCAGATGTGGCTGACGCGACGAGTACTTCTCAACACATTGAAAAGTGAATTTCATACGCGTGTAATATTAATCCTATTTTTAAGAATCTAAGGAGTATGTTTTGTGTAATTTTCATACCTGGTCAAAGCACGGTATAAATAAGTATACGGCAGGTTCACTGGAGACAAATTTCCAATTTGGCCGACAGTCTTTGGCGACGGGGTGAATGCGGATCAATCTGGTTCGTGGCCACCGATGGCCCGGCTACGAGGGACAGATAGTGTGCAAACGCCCAGGGATTGTGTACTGTGTACTTTCGCATCACGTTGTCTTATAATAACCGAGGAAAGCTCATCAGCGAATACTTTTTGAATCTCTCCCCACAGACTGCTCGCTGCCGCAGGTAGAGTACAAACGTATTTTTTACTGTGATGCGGCTTTTGCGTTTGATGCAAAAACAACAAACGATTTTTGCTGAGTGGATCTACTCGGTATTATTTGTACTCTGGTCATAGGAAAAATAGTGTACGTAACTCGCGTGAAAGTATGTTTTCAACATCGGAGGTATTGCGCACTCGGTTAAAACCTCATGCTAAATGAATAACCTCCTCGTTTGAAAACTAGTACTTTTAACACATTTTATGTCATATACTCTATTTGCATGATACCTTTCTATACTTATTAGTTTGTAAAATAAACATAAATCCTGCACAACAATATAGAGCATATCTACATTTCTATACGCTAAACATTTAAAATGCAAGAATGTATTGCCTTCCGTTTAATCGAATACGTATGTGGTTCCTGCGAAGTAATATATAGCTTTTTCTAAGTTGACTCGTTGATGCGTATTTTACTATTTAGCATAGCAAAAATGTGGATTTTAGTTATACAATTATTAGTGTAAAAGCTTATGCCGTTGACGGTGATGCAGTTGATCGAGGTTCAATTCCCAATTCACATTAGACTCCTTATAGCTAGACTTTTATTAATTAAGAATAATATAGTATTTAGGTACTCCCAGTTCCTAAAGATGGCAATGACAACAGAAAATATTAATTTTATTATTGCACATTGATGCGATTTAGCTACAAATACGAAAACTATATTTAGATCCAAGCTCTTTAGTGGAGTTATGGTTATGGCAGTAAAGAAGTTTCAGGTAATTAAAGTTGTGAATCAGTTCATCTCATGACGTCACCAAAGTTTACAATACAATTTCAAGCTCAGTCACCTGATAAAGTTTTATATAAACAACACATTTATTTCTTATTTACACAAAATAAGTGCGTGACAAACATAGGATCCACTAGAATATGTGTAAATATTAATTACGTGTTTTGCTGCAAGTGAATAATGTAACAGGTAAAACAGGTGGCACAAAATAAATTAATATATACTTAAATGTGGCATTAACACGAGTGAGTGCCTTGCCGAATGATAACAAATTTTAAATAAATAGTATAGTAATACACAGTTTTGTCTGGCGGTAGATCCGACGATTTGAAAAGTAAATTTTGACCAAAACGCCTGTTGTGTTATTGCATGAATTTTCGCATAAACGGAATTGCTATTAGATTGGTGTAAGCTGTCATCTTAAAAATCAACATAATAGGCTAGCAATTCACAATCACATATATATGTACCTGTACACTGTACAGGTATGACCTGTGAAGGTATCATCTGATCTTTACAGCTATCACATTTCTCTATTTCTGACAGCGTTGCAAATGAATTCAAATTCATGTATTCCGGCCCAATGGTCTATGTAACTGTCATTCTTTTACGACTAAATCCCCTTGTCTTCAATCCTTCCTTCAATATACAAAAGTTGAATCCTCTTCCAGTTGTTCCTATGCACGATATTTTGAGCAATCGGTGTAGAAATCACAGCTAAAATGTCCCGAGTTTGTATATTTACACATTTAAACATTTGATATCTGAGATTGAAAATCAATCTGTGATTAGTTAGGAATCTGCGAGGCTTCGGGAGGTTATTTTGGCCTGCCCAATTCAACTTTTTCAACCTATTCAATTTACATCTCTGAGTACCCTTATATTAATTTAAAGCCTCAGTGTGATATTTGCCTTGCTAACAGCGATTCGAAGAAGTTGGAGATCGTCGAATTTATCAGTTATGTTTGTTATATCGTCGCGACTATTTCTTATATTATATCCATTCACTTTTATGCCCAGATTAATAACAGAACTTTATCGCATAAGTTCAAATTTAACTATTTAAGGAAATAAGGAATAATTACTTTTATGTCATTTAGATAGCTACAGTGCAAAACTAAATCATTGAGGCTTGCACATTCTCGAAATAGGTATTTTTCTGTTTAAATTTTGTAGCCAGTCAAAATTTGCACAGGTCACTAACTTGAAATCACTGCAATTAAATTAATATACTTGCAACCAATTTTATTGCATAAAATGTTCGACTCTGCATAGTTTCAATAATAGTTATTTATGCAACAAGTGTGTAAAGTGACCCTTTTTCTATGAATGGGAATATTGTCGCAAAAAAGGGTACTTTACACATAAGTAGCATACAAATTTTTTTCTACTACCGAAAAATATATAAAAAAACAAAAATATTATTAAATTACTTTACGCACTAGTGCGTAAAATAAATTATTTTACGCACTGCCCTAAATGTCAAAAATATGTCAAAGCTACTTTACGCACTAGTGCGTAAAATAACTTATTTTACGCACTGCACATTAAAAAGGCCATTTCTACGAACCTTAGAGAGTGCGTAAACTCAGTACTTTACGCACGGTAGTAGAAAAAAATGTTTTTAGTTAAAAAAACGCATATGCTAAGAATTACATATTTTGATTTCTCTCGGATTTTCCCAAGTTGGTGCTATTGCGTGCCTATTACTTCAGTTAAATCGAAATTTCTGAGACAGGCATCTGTACGTCTATCTATCTATTAATAAGTCATCTATTAATAAAAATTCTTTACAAAAGATTACTTGAGGCCATAAAAATAAATAAAGATAAGATATAAACTGTGGTAATTCAATTTATACTTAAAAATTAATTTGATTTGAACATTTTCGTCGAAATTTGACAAAATATAATTGTCTGAACAATTATTGTATAAAGATAGATACTGAATTAACTAGAGTTGAGATGGCGGCAAAAATGTAATTACACACTTATGGTAACTTACTATATACAAGGTTTATGGTTATATTTTAGACCGGGTCTACATGGGCTTTTCTAACAGGGAGCAAAAAAAAAGGTTAAGTAAAATCTTGTGTGAACCAGGGGATCAGAAACCGACTTTTTTATGCTCGGCACACACACGAAAGGAAAATCCTATACCACTCACAATGGTGCGTGTGCAGAGAAGACGATGGATGTTGGAAACAAAAACACCGTCTTTTTGTTGTACATTCCTTAGCTTGGAGATGGATCCAATACCTCCTAATGGCCGATTCTGAAGATGGGGATGTATCCATTGCCTCGATTACTCCGCACCCACCCCCGATTATCTTCGCGGCCGGCCGGCGACGACTCTTACATAGGCGCAGGACGTGGCAAGGCCAGTTCTATAGGGTAACACAAAAACATTCGCATGGTTGCTAGCCATAACAATATATTTATCAAATCATAATTACAAATTCGTAATATAATAACATTTTTGTCAATTAGTTCACTATATTTCCGACGACAAATATACTGTAATATATACCGTGCGTTCAATTTATCTTGATAACATTTTGATCCGCTGTAAATTTTTTGTTTTTAAAGATATCAAGGTAAACAAAAAAACAAAATGTACGGTTGGTGGTGAAGTTTTTTTTTGTAAGTTACATATAAAACAAAACACTAGCAATTTTCTGACATATAAGCCTACTTTATTACTTATATTTTTTTAAATGGAACACCCTGTATGTTACTACATTTTTGGACTCTCTAGAAAAGTCTAAACACATTTTGTGTATAATGTTCTATACCTATCTTTAGCTGTTTACCAAATATTGACAGTTGAAAGTCGGGTATTTATTTTGACACTTTGACAGGCTCTAAAATCTAAACCGCACAAGATCAAAGAAAACGGTTTGCACATTCCTGTCTTAAGTTTTCATAAACTATCGAATGACAGTATCTTCGAATTCAACTTCAAAGTTACTATCATTCGACAGCTTATGAAAACCCAAGATAGGAATAAGCAAACCGTTTTCTTAGATCTCGTGCGGTTTAGATTTTAGAGCCTGTCAAAGTGTCAAAATGCCCGACTTTCAACTGTCAATATTTCGTAAACAGCTTAAGATTGGTATAGGATATTATACACGAAATGTGTTTAGATTTCTCTAGAAAGTCCAAAAGAGTAAAATATACAGGTTGTTCCATTTAAGAAAATATAAAGTAGGCTTATATGTCAGAAAATTGTTAGTGTTTTGTTTTATCTGTAACTTAGAAAAAAACTTGGCCACAAACCCTACATTTTGTTTTTTGTTTACCTTGATATCTTCAAAAACAAAAAACTTACAGCGAATCAAAATGTTATCAAGATAAATTGAACACACGGTACATTAGGATTCTGACAAAAGAGATCAAGAAGAAACTCTTGCTCAAATTTGCTCCATTTTTTTACATTTAATTAAATCTTGTGGTTTTAGGTGATTTTAAAATTGGTTATAGGGTTCGCACAATATTTTTACTGTATTTTTATTAAAATACTTATTTTATAATTGCATAAATTCGTAAAAATTTCCGAAAAAATAGCTAATTTACTTAAAAATTATTTTTTTCTTTTTTCAATTTATTTTTTATTTATGGAAAAACGTGTTCTAGTCACACAAGAATAAATCTTTCATTATTCTTTATTTCTTTGCTTCAGATCGAAGTTATTTAACTAGGTATAACATATAACCAATTGTTTGAAATACTTCAAAGCTTTCCCGACCAAAGTAATAGATAAAGCACAATTTCTTCAATTTAAATTAAAACTATCTGAATGCATGTATGTATGTATGTAATTCTTTATTCCAGTAAAAATGAATTACATAATACCCAAATGGGTGTGGAACAATGTCAAAATACCCTATCCTATATAGTATATATCTATATACTAGTATTAATACATTTCAGAACGCTGCATCTACATCATTGTAGAACTCTTCCGGTGAGTAAAAGGCCTTTTTTATTAACAACGTTTTTACGTGATTCTTAGCTGAGATCTGGGCAATATTCAAACTTTTTCAGTAATTTTGTTGAATATTTTCATTATTGAATATTTCTTTTCACAAATATAGCTTTTCACAAATCAAGTCATTTTTATGTCTAGTATTGTATTCATGGTTCAGTTCATAATCACTAAGTAAGTCTAAATTATCATGTAAAAATTGCACTGATTTCCAAAATGTAGAGTGTTCAAATTTTTTTGTTCATAAATACTGGCCTCCAACTCTCTTGATTTAATTTGTAAATACTACGGAGACAGCGTTTTTGTAATATAAGTATCTGAGGAGCATCCACAGAGATACCCCAGAAAATTAAACCATATTTCAGCCTTTGATGCACATACGCGTAGTATGTCGTCATGGCCACTTCAACACTTACATTTTCTGACAATATTCTAAGAGCAAAACAGCGACGGGAAACTCGCCACATAGTTCACATGTTGTTTCTAATCTAACCTAGCATCCAAAGTCACTCCTAAGAATTTTACACTCCGAGAAGTATCCATAGGCTTACCATTGGGTACAATGGGAATAATAGGGGTTGTTCGGTTTGCAAATATTAGAAGTTGCGTTTTTGAAATATTATATTAAATCATTGGCCATAAAATACTTTTTCAGAATATCAGTTGCTGTATACACCTTTGATAAAAGTAGATCAGCATTAGGGATCGGCAAGACAAGAAATCTTGTCTTGACAAGCAATTTCTTGTCTTGTCTCTTGTCTTGAAATATTTTCAAGAAAAAAAAACCTGTCTTGACCATTTCTTGAGAGTTGGTGTCTTGTCTTGACTCAAGAAATCTTGAAAATTCTTGACATCTTGACAAAAGGGGAACCCCCGTTTAAAAGTCGGGAAGAGATTGGTTGATGTGATTTTTATGCTTTATGCGTAGAATCGAGGGTCACGTGGTCAGGGTAGCATTGTTTTACAGTTCGTTGTGTTGATTTTTTTTTTATTTATAAAATTTTACGTAAATTCGAAATTTCTGTGCTGATAAATAAAATTCTTTGAAAATAAGCATTAAAAATGATAATTTAGCCCACAATACACAGTTTTACCTAAATTAAAGTGTCAATTTTAATTTTGTTTGTATTGACCTCATTTTTTAATAGTCAATATTTCGAACCCTTTCAAATCACTTTTATGCCAATTTTTACATATTTATTTCATTTGGCCGATTTTTGCAACGACCTGGTTTGGTTTTGAAAATACCCCCTTTTCTGTGCGCCACTGAAGTAGACTCGCTTTGCAAAGTACTTTTTTATCCCAATACCTCAGGCCATAACATATCCAAAAATGATAAAAAAAACTTTGAAAAAGTTATTAAGCATTAAAAAAGGTTCCAATTTAATTTGGCCTACCGTGTATATGTTAACATTGGACATGCGACAAAGTGCCGCTTGGTAACATAAACAATTTTTGCATAATATTTTTTTTATCCTCCCATTAAAAATGTTGCAGTGCTTTGTTTTTTTTTTTTCAATAAACTAGCAAACACATGAGTTTATTTTAATTTTATATTTTCAAGAAATTTCAAGATTTTCTTAATTTCTTTCCAAGAAATCTTGGTTTTGAGAAATAATTTCTTGTCATGTCTTGAAACACAAGGATCATTTCTTGTCTTGATCTTGTCTTGAAATCAAGCATAAAGTACTGTATATTCACCTGAAATGCCACTCAATTCATTGGTGTACATTATGTACACGGTGATCATTTATAATGTCCCCCCCTCTTAACTTTATTGTTTTCCGCATTAGACAAAAATATTAAATACAAAAGTTGTGCAGAGTAATGTAAGCTATTTGCAGAATACATTTATATATACACAAGGTGTTGCAGAAATGAGTGACAGGTTAAAGTTATATCTTTTTAAATGAAATACCCTGTATATTATTATTTCTTTAGAATCTCCCAAAAGTCCTGAATATTTTTTCTATAACATATCCGATACCTAAATGTAATAGTTTTCGACATATTCGCATTTTAACTAAGCGGTTATATTCAAAAAAAAATATTCTAGATTCCAGTTCTTAGGTGGCCGTGAATTAGGCAACTACAATACGAGGCCACTATTTAAAATGCGAATATGTCGAAAACTATTACATTTAGGTATAGGACATGTTATAGAAAAAATATTCAGAATTCTTAGGAGATCCCAAAAAATTAACAATATACAGGGCGCTTCATTTAAAAAACTATAACTTTAACCTGTCACTCATTTCTGCAGCACCTTGTATATATATAAATGTATTCTGCAAATAGCTTACATTATTCTGCACAACTTTTGTATTTAACATTTTTGTCTAATGCAAAAAACAAAAAAGTTAAGAGGGGGGGACATTATAAATGATCACCGTGTACAGGGTGGCCCGTTTAAGAGGGGCCTATACCTTATCTCGAAAACTACGGGGGTTGGAAAAAAAATTTAAATACAAAAGTT